>VDFB02368222.1:0-100260 GCA_007258455.2 Sequoia sempervirens | reverse complement strand
CTGAAAACTTCAAGTCAACATTTGTTGAAGTAATATTGAGCGTCTCAATGAAATGCTCGTAAGACTTTGGCAAACTCTTCTGAGTGATGACGACCATGTCTTCTTCCTCCATCTTTTGACCAATGGCTTCTAGCTGGTCGCGAATCTCCTTGATCTTGGTTAGATGCTCTTGGAGAGTGGTGTTCTTCTTGTCCATCATTATCGAAAAGAGGATGTTCTTAAGAAAGAACACACGACTCTTATCTGACGTTTCATGGAGATCCTTCAGTGTCGTCCAGACTTCAGCAACTGTTTTGCCTGACGGCACTTGTGGCAACTGGTCGTCAGTGACTGAAAGCTTGATGAGCATGACGGCTTCTCGGTTGTGTTCATCCCATTTACCCTGATCCTTTCCGGCTACAGTGGGTCAAGTTGAGGTCCCCAAGACGACTTGATCAAGACAATGATATTCAAAGATCGTCAACATGTGCTGCTTCTAGGTGTTGTAATTCTTCCCATTGAATTTCTGGCTGCTCTCGAGCATTATATTCGTCAGAGATGCCATCACATACCCTAAGGTCAAACTGGTGAAGGCAAAATAATGCGCAGAAAACAGAAATATAGAAATCCGAGCACGGATTTTGAGGTTTTATTGAAAAACCCAGAAAAGATAAATAAAAACCCAGAAGATTTAAGGAATACCCAAAAAATTTTGACAACACAAATTTTGAGGCACGAAAAACGAGGTACCCAGAAAAAATGGATGATGACCTAGTTGAGATCTTGGAAAAATTAGAAGGAATCTGCGATCAGGAAAAATTTTTGACTTCAAATGGAGGGTCAAAACCCTAGTCAAAGGTACGGAACCCTAGGCGGCCATGAGAGCTGCATAAATTGCAGAAAATTCGCGTGTCAGCCAAGATGCCCGCAAAATACCAGAAAATCACGTCTAAAACAGATAAGAGGCGGATTTTTCTTTTTGCACACACAAATCGCGTTCAGGGAGCGAGGTCAGAAAAGCGTCCAAGACAAGAAGAAATTGCGAGCCCAAAAGACAGGAAAAAAGTGGAAAAAGAATCGCGCCCAAAAAAACGTGTTTTTATCAGATACACCCAGAAAACACGCGGGTTCTTGAATGCAGAGTTCTGTATGGTCAAAAGAAAGATGCCTAAACAAAGGTTGCGCGGCCAGCAGAAGACAAAAGATCACGCCCAGCTGAAAAACGCGTTTTGTAACTGAGAAATCGCGCGCCCAGGAATGACGAAAAAATTGCGTCCAAATGCAAGAAATAACCGTAGGTTTGAACGCCAGAAACAAAGAAAACGACAATCAGCAAGAACGAAATCCGTGGCAAAAGATCTCACGCGAAAAGAACGCGGATTACAGACTAGAAGAGAACCACGAATTTTAGCCACGAAAAAATTGCAGGAAACCCGCACATTGAAAAATTCGAATTATGACCTAGGGCAAGCCCACAAATTTTTTAGGGTTTTTTTTTTTGTGTTTACTGCTTTGATACCATGTAAATGGTAAAAGTTACTTAACATTAACATGAAAAAGATTACATTATATAGAATTGCATAAAGCACTGTAGATATTAATTATCTACCTACCTATAGTTACTGTAGAAACAATAACAGCCTAAAGCTTAAAAATAAAACATTGACCATTAATAATACAAGAATATAATATATTCTAACAATTGTAAATTTTAATGATCAGATTTAATGCACAGAAAATTAATTCAAAATCAGACAATAACACAGCAGATACCTTGGGAAAACCCTCCTCTTGAGGGAGAAAAGACCCAGCAACAAAGATCTCTTTTATATATATAAATAGTGGCAACAATTCTCTTTACAATGAGGCCAATCACAAGGCCAATCTTCAGCACCAACTTTAGATGCAAAACAGATAATAATCTGCCCTTCCTTGAAACTAAATCTGCACTTAGAGAAATTCGCAATCTGCACTTGGAGAAAATTCGCACTTGAATGAAGGAGAAAATCGAACTTGCTTGATGATTGAAAGGATGGAAATGACCTTGTATAAATACACAATGAGAGAGAGGTCGCACCTCTTCATGTACAGGGTTGGCCCAAAATAGAGAAATATAATTACAATTAAAATATGTAATTTACAAGGAAGGTCGGCCCTTTTAAAAATTACATTGTTGCCAAGTGAAGCGCCCCTTCATATTAAATATCAAATACAAATAAATAGCCGATAGGCTATATTAATTTATGTCTTCACTTGTGGCTGGAAGGATGAACCCGAAGCTGCCATAACATTAACATAAATGACTAATTAGGTGTGGGATACATTAGATGAGCTATATTAACTAAATAAATGAATCATTTAGTTAATTTTGAGTAAGGTTGTATAGGGACAAATTTACGTGTCTACAATAACTAATAATGGTTGGCTCTCTTTATATTGATAATCATAAACAAGGAAACTATTTCATCTTGGCATGGTCTTTCTTGATCTACCTCTTTGTAAGTAAACTCTACTTGAATACAGATTCTATTGTGTTATATTCCATTACTCTATTTGGTATGCACTATTCATTTCTATCATTGTATGCAATTGACACTTTAGCTAGATAATAGCAAACATTGGCACCTTTGCTTATATGAAGTTGGTTGAGATTCATAAAGAATTAGTATTAGTCAATACATATTGACAACTACATTGGAGATTGACAAAATTAATGTCATTAAGCCCAAACAAAGGTGAAAGAAGATGAGAGTGAAGTCAAGGGGGGAATGTGAAATCAAACAGCCCCTTTGACCAGTGGAATAACAAGATCAAAGGAGGCTATGGGAAGTAGTCAATTCTAAAAATTCATCACTCTAAATTTGGAATTGAAGTCCAAGTTGAAGTCATAGTTGTGAATGAAGGGATTCATACATCCAACCAACTTTGGAGAAACAACTTAAGGACTAATGGGTCGAAGTTCCCAGGCAACTTACTATTCTTGAAGAAGGTTGTGTTGATCTCATAAGTGAAATTCAGTCAAATGATTCAACAAAGCCTCCTCTATACAAGGAAAGTCATTGTGTTGAGACAAAACTTGAAGTCTTCATAAATAGAGAGAGGGAAGCATATGAAAGCAATCTTTGTGGTGTCAAAGAGTTGTTGATCGAAGAAGAAATTGAACTAGAAACACCAAGGCAAAGGATTGGATTGGACAAAATAAACCTTGAGAGAGCTACTAGTGTATAAATTGCCCAAGTCTCTAGAAGAGTTGAGGATTATTGGAGAGTGTTAGGAGAGCAATGGAACATCCAAATTAGAGCTTCCTAAGGAGAAGGTTGTATTCATTAAATTTGTACCAAGGACAAGCAATAATGACTCCACTAGCTAGCCCAAGTGTAGAAAGGTAAAAGCTACCTATGTTCACAAGTGATGGATTCAATGATTCTTTGAGGTAATGTAAAACTTGTGAAACCGTTTGGGTAGCAAATGGGTAGAATGCAAAACTTATTGGCTACAATCATTTCTAGCTACCTAGAGAGGAGAATCAATTAATTGGTACACAAAGATTGATCTAACTAGTTAGGATACTTGGGAGAAGCTATGGAAGGCCTTTGAGGAAGAATTTAGATTGCTTCAGGATGAAAATGAAATTGTAGAAGAAATATACAACACTTGACAAGGACAACATGAGACTACAAGATCTTACAGTTGTAGGTTCAAGGAATTATTGGTAAAATTGGAGAAGGAACTAGCCACGGATTTAAAAAAAGATGATTCATTAAAGGCCTCATTCCTTCATTATGAGAAAAATGAAAGTATTACCACCTTCACTGTATACAAAAGTGTACAATAGAGCTATGGAATAGAAAGTGTGGAGACGTCTTCACACTCAATTTTTTTTGGATGAAGATGGTGACTTGGATGTAAGCAGTGATAGTGAACTAAGATTAGTTCAAGTATTATGAAGAGATATGTTTCCTTCATGATGGAGGAATTAAAAGCAAACAAAAAACCTCAACATTTAGGGTATATGAATTGTAGAACAAATGACCACACCAAAGCAAATTGCTTGAAAAAGATGTTTTGTAAGATTTGCTAAATGATAGGCACTTAATTAAGGATTGCCAATACAATTTGAAAAATAAAAGTATGCAAGTACCTTTTACCTAGGGAGATTAGTTTACCTTGCTAACTACACCTCTAAAGCCACAAAACAATAAAGATGCACCTCTAGTGACTATTGTAATCAAAGGACTAATAATGGTTATGGACACCAAAATAATAATGGGGCAGGTTGGGGTGGAATACAATATTACTCCAAGAGTCACCCTATTTTACAATGTCAAGAGTGCAGCGAATGGGGCCACTTTGCAAGGGACTGCCCAAGAAGTTAGGCCAATATAAGACTACTTTGTAGATGGTGTAGACCTAGTGATCATGATGACACTGGATGTCTAAGACAACAATTGAGTGTAACCATCAACATGATCAATGCGAAACAACATGAAGTATTGGTGGTAACATGAGCCCAAGCAAGGCTGCTTACCCAAACACCTACATGGAAAAGGAAAGGCTTTCTGAAGCACACACAAAAGTGAAGCATGTTATGGAAAATGAAGATTGCCCCTCAAATGAAGATACATGTATGGTAACAAACTGACTAAAGTTGAATAAAACTATTGCAAGGCAAGTACTTCAAATCATTACCAATTGAAGTAGTGGTTGCAAAGTATTCTTGGACTTAGGAATGCTATAGCAAATACTACACCTAATAGGGATTAGAGAATGCATTATTTTGCTAGTTCAAAATCTAGAAGTGGAATAATGAGGACCCAATTATCAAACCTCTATTGTTAAGAGATGGTGATTGATTCCATGCTTTTTATGGTGGATTTGGCAAGGAGACCAACAATGGTACATATAAAGATTCTCATTAAGAACCTGATAAATATAATTATTTATAGTTGGTTTGATGTGCATATATTTCCAGAAAATACTTGGTGAAGTCTCCACAAGTTGACTGTTTAGTTGCTAACTTTTTAGTGGGTAGGAGCAAACCAACAAGGAATACAAGTGCATAGAGTTCTCATCACACAAAAGGTACTAATTGGAACTCAAACATTTCTATTAAACTTCATTGCCATTTGAATTTGTAAGAAGGAATATGATGCATTATTGGTTGGGGTTGGTTGGTAGCAACCAAAGGTGGCCATAATTGGAAAAGAAACATACTCTTCTTTGAAAATAAAGGTAAAAAATATATGAATCAGGTAGTGAATGATCAAGCAATTTCCTCAAATTCATTAGATTGTAACTCCAAAGAAGAGTGGACAAAGAAGTATGATCGAGGCCCCATGGAATTGAACATTGAAGCAATCTTGGGATTACAACCATGATTTGAAGATGAGGCAAATTCCCTTAGTGGTCCATTCCATTGGCAAATGGAGAAATATGTCGTATTTCCACATAATTGCAATTTTATTGAAACTATGGAGATTGATGAAGAATGATTTGGTACAGCTAAAAAAATTGGATGGTACTGTTGGATAGTTTGTATCATTTCTTTAAGTGATCAAGTGGCCGATCATCAAGTAAAGTTGGAGTATATTGCCACACAAGAACAAATTGCATAAATTTTCACCAAGCCACTTCCAAAAGAAACTTTCGAGTACTTAAGACAAAAATTGGGAGTGATATCACTCTCATCCAGTCACTAGATCATTGTTCTATCTTTCAACCCCCAAAAGCCTTTACCATTGATGTCAAAGGAGGAGTAGATTAAGGGGGAGTATTTCAGTTAGGGGGAGAAGTATGTTCTTGTTGTATTTACAGATTATTTCTTTATAGGGTTGCCATCAATGACAAAGGGGGAGATTGTTGGAAATTATTGTCATTGATGTCAAAGGAATTCAAAGGCCAATGGAAATTGGTATTAGAGTGGCTTCCTTCGGAGATAGCCTAATCGCTAGAAGGAAGATCTAAAGAGCATATATGGGCGGTCAAGAAGTATCTAGATTCTCTTCAAACAAGGCACCATTGTTTGATGGAACAAATTATGTCTTTTGGAGCATAAGGATCAAAACCTATTTTAATGCCCTAGGGTTTGATATTTGGCAATCGGTGGAAAATGGCTATATAGCCCCTGTGACTTCCCCAACGGATCAGGCAAGAAAGAGGGAAAGTGAAAACAATGCGAAAGCCATGAATGTGATGTGTGGATTATTCGAATTAGAGTTTGTAAAAGTAATGCATTGCAAATTAGTTAAGGACATCTGGGATAAGTTGAAGAACATCTACAAAGGAGATGATAAAGTAAAAAAGGCAAAGCTTCAAACTCATAGGAGACAATTCGAAAGCCTTAAGATGAAAGAAGAAGAAAATATAGCCTCCTAGTTGCTTCATATTGATGAGATTGTGAACACAATAAAAGGTCTTGGTGAACCAGTTGAAGAAGCCATGATTGTGCAAAAGGTACTAAGGACTTTACCTCTAATATTTGATTCCAAGGTTTCGACAATTGAAGAAATGAGAGATGTAGACAAATTAATAAAGGATGAGTTGCACGGGATTCTTATTGCCTATAAAATGAGGAGTGAAGAAAAACCATCTAAAAGGGAGGCAGCCTTCAAAGCATCAAAGAAGGGAAAAAGTAAAGTATATGAATCAAGTGATAGCTCAAACAATGAAACAGATGAAGAAGAAGCTCACTTCAATGAGAAAGATAAATAAAGGATCTAGGAAGTGCCAAGGTAAGTTACCATTTATATGTATTAATTGTGGTAGAATTTGTCATTTTACTTCTAAGTGTCTGTAGGGTAAGAGTGAAGGCAGTGATGATGAAGAGGATCACTACATGAAGAAAGGAAGATGTCAACAAAAGAAGGTGTTCCTCAAAATGAGGAAATTTGTAAAGAAGAGGAAATAGAGGAAGAAATTGAGTGCTCTTCAGGTATGAGTGTGAAGGATGTCATTCATGGTTCGAAATTAAAAGTTTATCATCAAATACAAGAAGCTATGAATATGATCGATTTTGTGGGCGTAGTCGAACTACCAAAAATAGACTTGATTGATGAAGGTATGAGAGAGAATGTTGAAGTTGTCAATTTTATTTATCTAGAGTCAATTAGTATAGTACATATCCTGACGAATGTTATAAAGGACTTTATCCATATTGCATAAATCAACAAGTTCCATGTATTGAGGAATTAAAATGTAAGCCAACAATGATGGGTGCCACAACAAAAAAATATAAGTAAAGGAAAAGGGATTTTACAATAGATCAAGAAAAGTAAAATATATAACCTTGTTGAATTGTCCTCTACTCCCCATATACTCTAACAAGTATTCTACAATGCCAAACGAGGAGTGTAGGTAATTGTAGTATGACCTCATATTCACATTGTACATTCAACTGTCAGTATTGTGTAATGTCCCCGTTTTTGGAGGTAATTTGATTTAATTAATTTAATTAATTAAGTTGTCCAAAATAATGATTTTCAAGAGGATGACTAATTAGTTACTTTAATTAAATCATTAAGTGGTATTAAGTTAATTAATTATAAGGTTATCAAATAAAATTAAAATTAAAAGGTGACCTTATATTTAATTAATTTAATAAAGTGACTTGATTTTAAAATATATTATAAAGTCACTTAAATAAAATAAAAGAATATTCTAGAAACTTTTGGAGAAATTGGGGAAAAAGAATAAATAGACATCTTGGGCTTCATTCTCAGCAGGCAGATTTGATGTTGTTGTTGTTGTTGCATCTTGTGGAGCCTAGGGTTTCTGTAGATTACTTTATTGTCATAGGAAACGAAAACTTCCTATTGATAGCAATTTTGAGTGTGTGAAATATCACTTGAATTATTGCAGCTAGGAGAAAGTTACTTCAAACTTTCTATTCGTGCTTCATTGTTAAAAACATCTGAGTACAATAGCAGATGTATTATTGTACTTGACTTGCAACAGCTGATGTATTGTTGCATTTGATTCAACAACTGATGTATTGTTGAGATTGTTTATTTTATTGAGCAAAATTCGTGGCCAAGGGCCAATTTTGGATGTAATTCGATTGGAGCTTTATTGAAGTCATTTATGTGGTTAGAACTCTTCCAATTTTGTAATTAGTTCGATTAGAGTTTGGAGCAAATTTGAAGAGCACAAAGATATACTGAGAGGGGGGGGGGGTGTGAATCAGTATATCAACTAACTTTTTCCCTCTCAACTCTTATCAACTTCAAACTCTAATACAAATCAACTATGCAAGAATATCTCAATATGAACAAGTGGACACCAAGATTTTACGTGGAAACCCTTACGGGAGAAAACCACGGTACAAACAATGTACTTTATGAATTATATAAACTTTTACAATGAATGTAGGCACCAACCTACAAAGAGCACCAACCCTTAATCTTGATTTAGTAGGCACCAACCTACAAGGAGTTTCAACCCCTAATGCTGATTTAGTAGGCACCAACCTACAAGGTGCACCAACCCCTACTTGCCAAGCACCTACTTAGCAAAGATTATAATTTGAATGATAATGTTCCACCTTCAATTGTTGCTTCCTCAATAGGTGATGGACAATACAACCAATCTTCTTCTTCTCTTTGCCTTTCTTGCAAGATATAGCATATGATGAATTCACTTTTATCTTTCACACACAAATCTGCAATCACTGCTATTCATAAGACTGTCATAAATTCTTTTTTCATAAATTTGCTCTTCTTACAAGTCTGTCATAATCTTCTCTAAAGATATATTCAATTCACTTTTATCTGCTCCACTTCACAATTCTGCCTTTTTAACTTTTCTCACGCGCTGTATGTATATTTCAGAATAAGTCTGAAATATACTTCATTAAACTCTACCTTTCACTGTATTTTTGAAGATATATCCTTTAATCCATACTCTAACATACACAGCACTTGCGTTTTATGATATTGCAGTTATTCCATGCATTACTCAGCACTTTCTAATCTTCAGATGGTATTCATTTTTTTTTCACACACACATACAGCATGTGGTTTAATGATTTAATCTTTTTTCACACACAGCCACACATTTCTCTACACCTGCTTGTGATTTTGATGATATAATCTTTATACTCACACAGCACTCTCTACAAACCCCACTTCCAGTCTTCAGATAATATACATTATTATCCACACTCTCTTAGCACACTCTTCATTCGATTTTATATCTTCATAATCATCTTGAAAAGATGTGACTTCTCTTAAGAGACACCTCTTCTTAACATAATTACCTTCTCATAATAAAGAATAGTTTTCTTTAGAATAATCGTTGCTCCTTTTATTATAACCATTGCCTTTATAGATGCTTGATTAACTTTAATTTAATTTGTCTTCCTTAAAAGTCGTGTCCTTTGAAAAATCTGAAGCATGTGAGTTAATCGAATCAACATATTAAGAAATCGCTGCCTTTCATTACAAGGTTTTTGTCTTATATGAAATCATACTCTTTCAAAAGTAAATCGTATCTCATCACATTGTGTATTATTAACAAACTTTTGTCCTTTATATGGAGATTGCACCAAGACAATTTTGTCTTATTATGATTTGTCTTTTCTTCATTTGTCTTATTTGATTCTGTTTTTTCCTTATAACTTATATTGCTGCTTTTATATTAGACAAATCTTGTCTTATTCAAGAAAAACGTATCATTCCAAGAAGCGTATCCTTTCAAAGCTGAAGCGCTGCCTCTTAAAGACTTTGTCTTTTCTGACATGTCTTTTTCTTTTTTGTCTTTTTTATTTTTTTATTTTGTCTTTATTCAACTTTTTCATTTCATCTTTTTATTTAGTAAATCTTCATAGATTTAAATCGTGTCATTTCAGTTTTGACATGATTTAAATTGTTTAGTTTATCACTGTCCCTTCATGAAGAGGCTCGGCATTTTCAAATATGATTTGCTTCTTCATTTGTTTGTCTTTTGCTAATCAGATCTGAATAATGAGTTCATAAAATAATCTTTCTTAAAGATAATCTGGAGTTTATCACAAATATGATTTGCTTCTTCATTTGTTTGTCTTTTGCTAATCAGATCTGAATAATGAGTCTTCATAAAATAATCTTTCTTAAAGATAATCTGGAGTTTATCTCTTTAACAATTTCTTACCTTCTTAATATAGATCGCCCCTTTGATGATTATGAGACTTCTAGATTTTACCATTGAAGAATAATCAATCTAGATTAACAAGCTCTATTGTATCAAAAGATCTTCGAATCTGAATGTCATTGAAAGATCTTCAAATCTGAACATAAACCTGAACATGATGATCTGAGTGTCCACAAATTATATTTCTTATAAGTCTGAATAACCTGATTATACTGAACATTATCCTTTTCCATGACATCAATGACAATAATCTTCAACAATCTCAGCCATGCTTATGTTATCTTTAGTCATGCTTATCTTGACATCAATGACTCCATCTTTTTCACTTTGACATCAATGACTGCAATCTGTAGGATCTCAGCAATCATTAATAACAGCAGACTTCATTAATTTATTGATGCTTTCTTGATCATTTCCAACTCCATTAACCTTTGCAATCTTCATGATTGTAACTAGCTTTGATCACAATACTTTGACATCAATGACAACATTTCCAACAAAATTGATTTGGAGGTTCATAGCTATTTATTTGGTGTTGATTCATCTTTCCTTGGTATTGATTTTCCTTGAGATTGAAGGGTAGGTTTTAATTGGAGGAAATTTGATATAAAATCAGATATTGTTACAGTCACAACTGGGACGTCATTGGAGGCTTGTTTTTGTTTGTGGAGCTTCATAGGTGCATCGATTCTCACCCAGACTTGGTGCGCCCACTCCATGGGAGTATATTGATGGCACTTGATGTTTAAGCAGGCTTGTGTTGGCTGCCAATTAATTTTAATTTGAAATCAGACCTGCACAGGGACGGCTGGGTGTGTAAACTTGATTTTGCAAAAAGAAGCATCAATAAAATTCGATTTCAATGTGGGAAGGTGGCGCCTGACTCAAGGAGGCAGGATGACCATATTAGAGGTTATTTGGAGCTGGAAATAATTTAACACTTGCCACTCTCTCAGCTACAGGGGCGACTGGTCCAGGAGTTGATTGGTTTCCAAGAAGGCACCATTGGATGTAATATTGATTGCAAGATCATCGCCAGCACTAGGCAACTTCATTACCAGCAAGGTCAGACTTCGCAAATGAACTGTTTGACAAAAATTCCAAGACAGCAAGTGAAGAGTTTTTGAGTCTGATTTGGTTAGGCTCATTACATATTGACACACTATTGATATATCCAACAATCATGCGGTCCAGTATTAATTCTGCCTTTCCTTGTCAAGAGCCATTGTATTAATTGCTAATCATATGTCACAAAGGGGAAGACACCATTGTATGGCTTGTATCTTTTGCCATATTATCAACAATTTGCACCATATTGTAATGTCCCCATTATAGCTCAGTTTAGGAGCATATTAAGTTAGCCTGTCTCTTGGACCCTTGTAGGCTGACAGGATGTGGTTAGAGGGTCAGTGGCCGTTTTTGGTGGGTTTTGTCTTTTCCATCCTTTGAGTTCAGTGATTGGCTCATAGCAGGCCTTGGCAGAACAGTGATTGACAACTTCTGACGGCACGTCAATACGATGGGTTATGAGCAAGATATTAATATTTAAGTAAAATTAAAGTGTTTTAACTTTATTTAATGGAATATTATAAAGTTGACTTGACTTTATAATAAAGTAATCACTTAAATTTATTTAAGTGAAATTTAGAACACTTTACAAAAAGGAGCGCCCATTTATTTTAATAAGTGACTATTGAAAAAGTGCAGCCCATTTATTTTAATAAGTGACTATTGAAAAAGTGCAAAATACATTTTAAATGTATTTTAATGAAAAAGTGGCGTCACTTCTTGAGATGCGTGCCTTTTTGGCCTTATAAGGAAAGCAAAGGAAAATTCAAACTCATCTTTTGACTATTTGATATTTTCTCTTTGGCTTTGGCTGAGCTTGGTTTCTCTGAGACAAGGGTTTCAGGAGATTTATCTTTGGAGAGTGACAATTCTTCACAGATCTGTGATTGTGAGACTGTGAAAGATCAGTTGAATGATTGCAACAACGGGAGCTTCAAATTCAGGAGTTTCTATAGTGCTTAATCAGGATTTTCTGTGCAGTAATCAGTAGTTTTCAATAAAATACAGGAGGGTTTTTGAGAGATTGGCGTCATTCTTCATCTGGTGGACACTCCAGCTTCATGGCCGTACCTTCCTTGCTGAGGACGTGGTTTCTTCTTGAAGTGCGTGGCTCTTCTATCAAGGGCGTTTGAAGTTTTGAGGATAAACACCTTCTCTTTTGAGGGTTTTTCATCTTCTCCTTTGGTGTCTAGCTACTACAATCCATTTGCCTCAGTTTTCAGGCTGGAAATTTCATTTTGTAGCCTTCTACACGGGAATTTATCAGTTTTCATCATTCTTGGTTGGCAAACTGGAATATTTTCTTAATAAAATAATTTGGAGCATTTCGGGTATGTCTATCATTTGCAATCTCATTATTATGGATGTTTAAGACTTTCTGCATTTACATTTAATCAATATTAGCTCAGATCTGAGTTTAATGAGCAATTATATGAAATTGGCCCTTCTACTTCTGTCTAGAAACTTTCTTTAAAAAACTTAAAAAAACAAGAAGATTAGCAAAATATTACAGGGGTTTGGTTGGAGCCAGCTGGGCTCATCACACATATGGCTTGCAAAAATATCTAGGGATTCAAAGTGGCACCATATCTTTCATGGTCTCTGCCAAGCATATTTTGATCACCGTACAACTTGTAGGTATTCTTCAATCTGCAATATTAATCAACTTCACCATAATATGATCACAAGAAGTTGCAGCATGGAATGTAGTAAAACCAACTGCAATATTTGGCCTAAAAAAGAGAATCTAAAGAAATCACATGCATTGCAGTGATTTTAGTAGAAGGAGAAAGTTTTGGTGTATGACCTGCTACAGTGCGGCCAAAGTTGGCTGATATAGTATGGTGTGCATTGGAAATTATGTTGTCATTAGAAATTCACATCAATTGTTTCAGAAGTTGTGCCACATAATAGTTTGATTTCGATTGCCTTAACAGTTTGCAGGATATCATAAAGTATTGACAGTTATTGGTGGCTATATTCACCATATAATTATGTGTACGCCTTACACAAATCTACACACATTCAACATAGTGAAATCTACACAAAGCTGGTTGTGCAAGGAGATCAACATTACACAAATATCCATTAGTTATTTATTGTGGAACATTCAAGTCTTGATCATGCTGTAATGGCTGCAAGAGTGAAAAATCAGCAATTAGGACCTTCCTTTTCTCCTTTGCCACCTGAGTATGGAAAAATTTCCTTGATATTATGTGATCTGTATCATTTTGTTTGTTTGCTTATAGGCTAGGAAGAACCCAATTTCTTTTTTTTTTGGAGGAGGGGGGGGAGGGGATGATGTAATTAGCATCAAATGTATTCACAATGTTTTGTTAGTTGTGGACTTGAGTAATTTGTTAGTTAAACTTGTCGACTTTGGGATAGTTGTTCATAATTTGTTATAGTGGCTCCCAATAGGATGTTCTAATTGACAATTGTTGCCCCCCATTATATCAATAATTGTAGATAGGAAAAGTATTCAATTTTGGGATGGTCTTCCCTAATATACCCGTATGTAAGAAAACTCTACTTGAATAAAGCTTCTATTGTGTTATATTTTATCACTCTTTCTGGTATGCACTATTAGGTTCTATCATTGTATGCAATTGATACTTTAGCTAGGCAATAGTAAAAAGGTGGTTGAGTCCTCACTAAAGAAAAATAAAGCAAAAGAGTTGCCAAAACTTAAGAATCTGAATTGCCAAAACCTTCCAACTACTAAATCTAGGACATGGTGGGTTGCCAAGCTAGAAGACCATAAACTGAAAGTGACATTGCAAAGAGTAGGGACTGAAAAAAATCCTCTAGATGTATTTTAGCATTCAAGAATTTAAACCTTACCTAGTGTGAATGGTATCTAGTGACCGTCTAGATATTAGATGATCCTTCTTGCGGTATGGATCACAGAATAAAAATCACTTACACCATTTAGGACTTCACAAGAATATTTGGTGTACCTTCACATGGATTAGTAGTTAACAAACCTACTGGTGAGCCCATAGCACATAGACACAAAAGGATTATATAGTGAAACAACTGTCGGGTAGGTTTGAATCCAAAGGAATGGATACAAATGTGGGCCAAGGGGCACAAGGGCATCGATAAAGAGTATTTAGTGTTAGATGCATCTTGAATATTATCAAATGTTGGTTGGTAGCAGCTCCGAGGGCCTTTGAATTCCTATAATTTTTTTTCCTTTTGGGATGGTGTTGTTCGGATTCTTTCTATTCCAAGGCCTAAGGGCATTGGGAAATGGTGAATATGACAATTGTTTTGTTGAGGTGGATGGATGGACAAAGGTTGTCTAGGAATTACCAATGAGCATGTGCACCCAAATTAGGTGGTAAATCTTCAAATAAGATGATTAGTCTTTGTTGAGATCTTGGATTGTAGAACTTATGAATGTATATGAACAAGTTGTAATTCCATTTAAGAATATGAATGAATTATTGTTGTTTTGTATAACTGCTTGAGTTGGCTACCTGTTGCGGGTATCTAATCTAGTTCTGCATTAATGAGTAAGATAGAAGAGCCCATGGATTTGCAAATTACTTGTTCACCTAAAGTTTAGTCTACCATATGAATTCCCTTGGCTTTAGGGGATAATGGACAACACATTGAAGAATGGTTGAACCAATTTGGTGATCGAATTAATTTAAAGTTTGAGGTGCTTGTTAGTCTAGAGCAATAGTCTCCAACATCTAAATCCACGGAAGATCCTTTGGCAATGGATGAGGTTGATACAAACTTGGATCCCTGAGATTGTACCTCTTGTTAGTTCACATGTTGGAGATAAGAGTTTCTCTTATTCTCCCAACTCCTAATTCTGCTAATACATATGAGACTTTGTCACAATCCCTACATGCCATGGAGCCCATGGTTCAAGGTTTATTGGGCATTTTTGATTCAGTGAGTCATTTGGATGTTGCAGGTGGATCATCTTATATCCTACTAATTATGGATTAGGTCTCATGCCTAGAGAGTTTTGTGCAAGAAGGTTGCAATTTGGAATTCATGAGGATTTATGTTAGCCAAGGATGGCTAGAGTAGGACAATCTAGAGATGCATGAGTAGTGGTTGTTCCCTCCTCGTCCATCCCATAACTTCTCTTATATAGAAGGTGTTATGTACTTTAGCCATTATTGAGCATGCCTTCCAGTACCAGTGTCTACTATTGTAGTCCTCTATGTGTCAGCAACGCCATGCAGAGGAAGAGTACAATGTTGTCAGGGAGATTGTGGCATTGAATAGTGAGCTCTATGACTAGTAGGCTTGCTTCCATGAACAACTCAACCAACAAACTCAGCTCATCTAGGCTCAGGCAAAAATGGTGAAGTTCCCACAAGAATATGACCTTATAGCAGCTCAAGGTAGAACAAGCAGGGTCATCAAGTTCACCATCACTTGGAGGTCGAAGGATGTCCTGCTCTCCCCCACCTCCAACTTCTTCTTGCCAAGTTCTTTCTTTTACTGGTGCCATTGCTGGGACTTTGGCTGTTCTTAAAAGGTTGATAATGTAGACTGTTCCAATAAATAACTTCTTTTTGTAAGCTGACTTGCTATGTTAATCTTGGTTGGCATTAGGTAGTGATGTGCAATTTCTTGCGATTCTATTGTGGGCAGTTGTGTAACCAATAACTAAAAGTCTGGACATTCAAATAGTAAGTCTAATGACAGGTGAGATGCACTGTTCCTCGGGTCCTCTCTCCCTATGAACAGTTTTATCTAACACTACATATATATATATATATATATGAAAGTACCGCTTCCAGTTTCATTGTATTATAGTTACTTCTGATGCCATTTAAACTATTATTATCTGGTAGTGTAGAATTTAGTAGCAAACCAAGGATATTGAATTTGCAGAGCTAAATTGCGCAGCAGTTAGCCTAACTTCAAAGGTGTCTCTAACGCTTGCAACTTCTTATCATTACTTCTTGTTTTCAGAAAGCATGATCTCTTTATATGATACATCTAAATGCTGGACTAAAGTGGCCATTAACAAGCAAGTGTGGCAAATGGAGGGAACCCCATCATTGGATTTATCTTTTCTTGTAAATTGCACAATTACCTGAGTTGGGACATAAATTGTAACATTAGAATTGGATAAAATTGTGCATATATAATTTATTCTTGTACTCATTTTTAACAGATTAATATTCTATGGTAAGTTGGAAAGATAAATATAGCAGAATGCTTGTTTTCCTTTGATCTGAATGTTGAGAAATGATATTGATTCTTGGAAGCAAAACAATTGTATTAGAAGTTTTTAACTTTCTAATTGAGAGCAAGCCCTTAAGTATTTATTAGAGCTTTTGTTTCTAACATTATATATAATCAATAACTCTGTATAATCTCTCTTTAGTATTTAATAGTTGAGCTTCATTCATTACTGGCTCAGTCCCCATGATCAAGTTCATTAGATGGAATTATTTAACTTATGTTAGATTCTTATGAACTAATTTTCTTAGTTGAGGGACAAGCTTTTGATTTCCTTTAGCGCTGTTTCTATTATCAATATTGGAAATTGTTTTCATATTTTACAATTGTTGCTGATAGATGAATGAAAATCAGGTGTGTGCAGAGTGTAAGCGATTTGGAGCTACTCTTGGTTGTGGAGAAAAGTCGTGCAAGAAAATTTTTCATTATCCTTGTGCAGACTGGCTTTCTACCAAGCTATGTTGCCGGATGTGGGAGGGGTTCAAATATCCAGTTTCATGCTATTACCACATAAATGTTGATGAGAACCGTCTTACTGCTAAGGACAAGAAGATACATGCTAATATGAAGTACAGAAACAATCCAGGTAATGCACCAAAAGTGGAAAACAAATGCCCCAACCTGTAAAAGCTCCACTATCTTATTCTTGTACTTTACTTAGTTCAGAAATGTAACAGTTCACTGTCTTATGACATAGATAGATCAATATAAATATTATGTTCATTGTAAAATAGGCATCATCTTAAGGATCCTGGTTCTTTAGTGCGAGGTTTGCATCAAAAATTTGAATTCTTAACTAGAGACTGGCTAAAGTTTGTGCGGTCTGGGAAGATATTATACTCCAGTGTAAGTGGTCAATACTTCCATTCTCGTTTACCCCTTTGAATTTTTCGGATTATCAGACCGTTCCTTAACAGAAACTAGTACAAGCTCCACCCAAAGTGTTTAAGCATCTAGAAAATCTTCTACCATACCCATGTAGGTTTTGGCTGGATTTAGTAATGTTGGCGTAACAACTAGCACCTCTGGAGTAAGAGTTGGTACGGACAACTATGCACACTACGCAATGAGTGCTCTTCAAATTAGGAGGGGAAGCTCCCTCGTTGTGCTTGACAAAAGTACTTGCAAAGGGAAATAAACTAAACTATATCCTGTCTTTTTGCTTCAGTTGTAGAGGTACAAAGCTTTCTCGAAAACTTTATACATTGCAGCTGAGTATTTTCTGGTTTCGCAGACTACTAACTACAACTAGGCTTAATTACTTAAAACTATCCAGTTTCCTCAAGAAAACAGAGCATGAGGAAATGGAGCAAGGTTGACTATCTGACGATAAACAAGTGTAGATTCTCAACTTGAAGGCAAGGTGGCACATCTATCAGCTCAATCTAAACCAGTTTATTGGGAACAACAATATACGATAAACTCAATACAAATTCTCAACTTGAAGGCAAGGTGGCACAACTATCAGCTCAATCTGAATAAGTTTATTATTCACACACATCAAACGATAACCAAGAACAGATTCTCTACTTGAAGGCAAGGTGGCACAACTATCATCTCAATCTGAACAAGTTCATTGAACACAAAACAAATTTGATCTAACTAAGGAAAGAATTCACCATTATAATTGCATGAAACCCTATGTGGTATAACAATTCATTATAATAGCAAAAATGCATGAACAAATACAAAAAGAGCAATATTGAGGGCAAGGTAGGCACAGCATATATTTCTCTCTCGTGCAAAAGTTATTTACAAATGAGCAAAAACTCTTATTTATAGACATCGAAAGGTGTAGGGAACCCTAAAATCACCTTGAGTCAACTACAGTCTTGCAATGCATGCAAGATTTTATTGCTAAGCCCTAATAAAGTAAACTATACAGTTAATTGGAAAACTACCATCAGTTAACCGAAACATCTAATCTAAAAATGGACAATTGTGCAAGCATGCATGTCCTTATTGAAAACAAGTTAACTGGAACACTACCATCAGTTAACCGAAAACCCTAAATGTAACTCCAAGTGAATAAAGCAAATCCCAGAATAGACATGCATGAGATGAGACAGCGAGTTAATTTGAAAAGGTAACGCCAAGTTTAACTCCTGTGTAAAATGTCTATTTTGAGACATAGGAACTAAAGTCTACTGGCCGTGATCTCGAGCAACCAATCCCTCAATGAGATCGTTAACTGAATCACTATCTGGAGCTCTGATACTTTGTCGAAGAATGCTATGCCTGCGCAGCATGTCTTCACCCGCTGTGATCTGGGACTGAAGTTCGCCCCTACTCCTGGTTGCCTCATCGAACAATGTTGACAAGACTGTAAGCTGATTAATCTTATAGCCAATGGTCTCCCCATTGAAAATAGCATGAATGAGTGCCTGAAGCTCTAACTGAACATCATTAAGCTCAACATAGGCACCACCCTCAATCTGATATTGACACGGTAAGCGAGATACTAAAGTCCTCACAAACCGGAGTGCACTAGTGACGTGCGCTCTACTCTCAGCCAATTCTGACGCCATAGTCTTCTCTATCCTCTGCATCTGTTAATTGCCATTTCTTGCTCCTCATCCTAGAGACGAAGACGGAGCTCTTGTGCATTGTACCATAACTGATATAACTCTGTGAGCATAGAACGGCCTCTGGCAACGAACTCCTCTTCCCACTCATCCAAACGCTTGCCATATGCAACTAAATGATTAAGTTGTTCTTGTTCTGCTGGAGGCTCAAGCATCGGTGGGAGTGTGGTAATGGCATCTGACTTGTGAACAAGACCAGAAATGTATTGACGAAGTTGTCTGATTTCAGCCTTAGGGCTGCCTTATGCTCTCCGTCCTTCAGTATTCTATCTCTAGCACTGTCTGTAGCAACTTGTAGTAGATCAACCTGAGTCTGGTGTGTGCTACGACCAAGATTGACTGTGATAACCTCGAAGTCCTGAGATTCCAACTCAGCCAAGCTCTTCCCTTGTGGAGGTACAACAGTCTCGACTATTATCTCAATATCAGTATTCCTCTTTACGTGGACCATGTTCTTGACCCTTTTGTCAGGCGCATCCTGATAAATCTCATCAAAATCAGAATGATTAAGAACATAGGATGGCTGCCTCCTCTTCCTTCCTAGCGGAGACTCAATCCAAGACTGATCTCGGCTAATGCTACTGGAAGGGTCTGTACTAGCAACAGGAGGTTGCGATGAAAGTGAATGTGTAGAGGACTCACTGCGAGGTGGAGAGTCTAAATCCAATTCAATGTGAATTGGGGCTGGTGACTGCTCTGGAACCGGTGTAGGAACTTGAGGCTGAACCTCAGGCACTGGCGGACTCTGAACTGGCCTCTGAACTGGCTCAGTGATAGGCTGTCTATTAGGCTCTATGTGTGTATTAATAGCAAGCACCTTACCCTTTGAATTGTTTGGCGCTTGACCTTTCTTAGGAGGGTTACTCCTTTTCTTCTGTTTGGGTTTCGACGAGGAAGGTAGTGAAGGATTCACCACTACTGGTGGCTCTGCTCTGGGCACACTTACCCTCCTAGTCTTCTTGTTGTCGAGGTAAAGTATACTGTTCTGAATAACTCTACTTGACCTCTCCTTCACTGTTGCGTACTCCTTGGCGTACCAATCAACTGCTAGCAACGGTTGTGTATCAACCTGCTCTCTGAAAAACTGAGGAAGAACTTCTCCCTATCATCTGATAAACCTCCCACATCTTCTGATAAGAAAACAGAAATCTGTGAGAGAGAGAAACGGCCATAGCTGCGTCTGCGAACCTCAAAGTCATCTGCGTAGTTTGCCTAGTAATCCTCCATAGAAGGCTCATGAAATATGCTTCTAGCAAGGCGAGTTGTATAATGACCTGAAAGATCATAGGCATGTGCTTCAACAAGATACTTGAGATGATATTTCTCGAGCTCTTGCCTTGCAACTTTGGCATCAACTGCCGTCTTGCACCAATACATTCCAAATTGAAGAGGAAAATTGATAGATGGTCTGTGCCTACGGCGTAAAAGATGATGAACATCATGCATCGGTCTCAGGAACTCCATAAAGATTGTCTTATCCGAGGGATAACGTGGAAGCATAGCTGGATTTCCTGTAAATCCATATACTTGGATGTAGGTATATGTCGGGAACTGAATAAACCAATCTGCCCAACTATCCATCGCTGCCCTAGCAACTGTCGAGATACGAACGTGCAACTCCCGGTCTAAATTTCTCACTGTATAAATCAGGAAAGCCTCATGAACACGCTTGAAATGACGTTCAACCTTAGTGAACTCAAGCTGATCATAATATTGATAGACTTTCTGAACACTGAGAATGCCCACGGTGTTTAGTCCTCGGAACTGACCCTGAAAAGCGATTAAGTATACGAGATACGAACACATGTGAAACTCATGAGCAACTAGGAAACCAATGATTTGCTTGTGGATAATATCGCTGATGAAGGATGCGCAGTCATAATGTTCTTGCTCAGATATGATGCGACCAATAATGTAATACATCCAAGGCTGAAAAATATTAGCATGTGGCTGACCTAAGACACGATTCAGGAATGTAATTAGAATCGCGTACTCATCCTTGTACTCACCACGACCCACATTGTTTGGCAATCTGTTTTTTGCTTGCTTTAACCATCTTTCCGCCATCTTTTTCTGACATTTGTCCATATCAACATTGAATGCTTGCTCGCATTGCTCCATAGAAATAACTAGACTATTTGAGTGTTGAGGTATACTGAAACTTCTTTCGATGTCCACAGGCTTGAGACTACAAATAACTCGTCCATCAACTAACACTATCTCACGAGTAGTAGAGTTGTAATGCTTAATACAAGACATCACGAATTCAATACAATGAACGGAGATAGGAATGGAAGCAGCCTCCAATAACCTAGACTGCTGAATGTTCTGAATAATCGAACTTTTGATCTTGATTGGATCTAAGACTGCTTCTGGCAGCACTTTATGAAGATCCGTCTCAACTGTCCCGATGAAGTCGTGAGTAAGGACTGATTTGGTCCTGTATTCGAGCTGAGTGTACTGCATTTTGAAAAACTCGCCTGTTGACTGTGAACTTGACTATGTTCTGACAAGATTTCTGGAGAGCTAAAAATAGCCTACTGAGGCTAAAAATAGCCTTTCGAAGAGTTATTTTCGGGGAAAAATTTGAGATATGGGTTTTCTCCAGAAAAAGATTCTAAGGCAACCCAGAACGTCAGAAATGCTAAAATCTAACCTCTACTCGATCATGCAAAGAGTTTTCAGTTGAGAAAATTAGTAACTCAAGAACGAATGCTCTTGAAGTTAAAAATTCTTGAAAAATCAAATGCACAATTTTAATTCAAGGAAGTTACATAGAAACGATCCAGATGTTTAGACTTATCAAATTTGCCAATTTCAGGAACATGCAAACCGAAATATGAGAGAAATCTGAGAACCAAGGAGGAAAAAGACGTTTTTTTTTTTATGTTCTTCTTCAATGAAAATCGCCCTTGAATTCTTCAAATTGCTGATAAATATGAACTTTTAACCTACAAAAAGATATGTTAGATAAAATCGCCTTTGATTGTTGATGAGAAATCCGCCTTTGATCTGGAAAATCGCCTTTGGCTTGAAGAATTGTGAATTTGCTTTGAAGTTTGCGCCTTTGTTCTTGAAGAAAATGAACTTGCCTCGTGAGAAATTACGAATTTCTATTGAACTATGAGAATTCGCCTTTGCAAAATGAAGAATTGAATTTGCTTTGAAAAATACGAATTTCTCTTAAGATATGAATTTCCTCTTAAGAAATACGAATTTCTCAAAGCTTGGTGAATAATAAATGAAGGTGCCATGTTTAAATAAGAGAAAATTCGCACCAACTTGTGAACAGCAAGATTTAAAACCCTGACTGAAATAAATGCCTTCTGATTGGACCCTTCTCAGTTTCACTGCCACTGACTCGGAGTCCGAAAATAAATAATAATAAATTAATATTCATCATGCAATTTGAAATCTTAGCACAAAGAGGGCGCCAACTTTAGAAAATCGCCATTTAATGCCAAATATGCATAATAAATATTAAATATTATTCAACTTTAGTTGACAAACTAGATGAAGCTTTAGGCTTCACCGCTAGACTTCACTGATTCCGAAAAGTCATCATTCGAGCTTATAGGCATCTATTTGCTCAAGATATTGCACTTTTTATTAACTTCCTACTTTGTAGCTGAGTACAAAGTTACAACTGGCCATCTTTGACATTGAATCCTGAGTGACCGGATGATGCTGAGACTGAACTGAGATATTCATCGCGAAGCCTGCTAAGCAAAGAAGAAATGTTTGCTGGGAGTCATCACTGCAAAATCCATCATTTAACGCCCTGAAAAATTAGGCGCTCTTGATTAAATTCATTTACAGGTACCAGACTTAAACCATTTTCCTAAACTGCCATCTGATACTTCAAATAGCTGCTGACGACGAACGGTGAACCCTACTGACAGGAAACCAAGCTCATTGCATGCCTGGAGACATTCTGCATCCAACGACTGTACGCACGACATTTGAAAAGTGCATTAAGGGCCTCAAAAGTAAAAGCGCCCCTAGCCTTCAGTTGCACTGGTAGCGTTTTGATGAAAGTGTAACTTTCATCCAGATGCCCTACTTTGTCCTCCGATACTGAGAGCTAGAATGATCCGATTTGAGCCACGTTTGTTTTAACGGACAACCAGAAGCATTGAGAAGAGAAGTCTCTAGAGGCGACGAAGCAAGAAAACTGCTGCTAAGACCTCAAATAGAAGGGCGCCCTTCCCAAGATGGAATAAACGACCCACACTTAGCCATTTTGTGAGTTGTCTTCACTTTTCAGCATTTTGCTAAAGACCTCGCACGTATGAGCGACTGCCAAATCCCGAAGGCTGATGGCTGGGCTCGTTGGATAGATAAAATTATTACGCTTGAATCTCGTGAAGGCTTCGAAAGCGAATAACTTCATCTGACAGGCCTAAAGGCTAGGCGCCTCTGGACTGTAGAAATACAATGAAAACCTTGTGCCAGTCCACCCGTGAAATTACGTGCTTGATAGAAACTCTGCCACGATCACCCGGAATGTCGGATTGACAGGCAACTTGGTGCAACGCGAAGTTGAACTAGCGTAGTACTGATGTCAGGAACACCTCGTCAGCAAACTGGACCATTTCAAGGGTCATTTTAACCAACGCCCCTGAGCTATAGTTGCGCTGGAAATGCAATGAAGAAGCTCAAAGACGTGAAAACCCCATTATAAGCTCATCTTCAGACGTCGGCTGTCGAAGCTTTGGAACTCGGATGACTGCGTTTGATAGCTCATTGGATGAGCAGACTAGTCGTGAAAAGATTGACTGCATCAGTCATTAGAAAAACCAAAATCCAAACCTCCTTTTAGAAGGGCGCCCTCAAGCTACAGGCACGCTTTTATTGGAAAAAGACAAGTTTCTGCAATGTAGAACTTTGGAAATTTCAACTTCAGTCGCTAATTGCCGGAGTTACGGATGTTGGAAAGCTTTGCTGGATAGCTCATCGGATAGCCAGACCAATTTTGAAGAGTTTGATTGTATTTATGAGTATTTCCAACAAGATCTTGACCTTCAAAAAGAAGGGCGCCCCTGGGCTACAGTTGCGCTTTCTTGCTTTTCTCTGAGAAATCTTCATAATTTAATCACAAAAACTCCGTCTTGACCACTGAAACGACCATGTGCAACGTGAAATGTGTCGCGAAACGCTCCTCTATCGTGAAATGCTCCGTTCTAAGTCTCTGATTCAAGTTCTGATCAATGAAACTACCTTTGACTGACAAACTACTGACAAAAACTCCATGCTTGATATTGCCCAAAAACTGTACTTGTCATCATTTTAGCAAGGTTTAGACTCTTTCAAACAAAATGCCTTGATGAAGC
The DNA here is from genome assembly GCA_007258455.2 of Sequoia sempervirens. NCBI lineage: Eukaryota > Viridiplantae > Streptophyta > Pinopsida > Cupressales > Cupressaceae > Sequoia > Sequoia sempervirens. Next base: position 75,947 of record VDFB02368222.1, on the reverse strand, counting down.
AAAAATTTTGGTTTTGGGTACAACAAGTACAAATCCTAGACTGTGTAGAAAATTGATAGAAAGTCTAGGATGAAGGGAGTTACATAACCAATATTTACACAGCAGGTCCAAAACAATTTTATCTTAACTTTTTAATGTTTATCTTCTTTCTGGAGCACAGGCTCCCTTTCTTCATTTCATAAGCTTCAGTCTATTATAACATTTTAAAATGTCGTAGTGAGATTTAAGCTCTTAAATATAAATTGTGTCTTGTAGTTCTTATTGCTTACTTTGGTTGAGGATCGTTTAGTTATGTGGCATCCTAAATCTAGAATTATTTCATTAATTATTTTTAAAGATGCCGTGTACTTTCCCTGTGCATAGCCCAAGAATGTTTGAAGTCTTCATGAGAACTATATAGCCACTTAGCTAATATCACTATTTTAATAGATCCATTTGGGATCGGCAACTCATCAAGATTTGTGTATAACAGTGTTTGTAATGAACTTGCAAGGAAAATAAGACATTACACATAGAAATATGTGGAATAGAGAGAAATAGAATGCTTTATATTATCTTTATAGCATCACTTGGAGGGGACAGCCTTCCAATAGAGCTTTGCAATATAAAGATTCAAACTGTAATATCTCCTTTCAGATTTTTAATCACATATGGAATTTTTGATGATTCCTTTCCATGCAACAATAGGGCATAAAAAAGAATATCAAATAGCAACAATATTAAACTGAATGATTAAACCCTTAGATCTGTTTTTTTGTTAATTCTAACAATTGGAAAAAGTACAAAAACGCTGATATGTTGAACTGAAAAGCAATTACAAGTAGTTTTTCTGAATATTTAAATCAGCAAACAATTTCAGAATATTATAATGATGAAATTGCCCACTCATAGGCATTGTACTACAGTAAGGATTGTAGATTTGATAAATGGTGGTGGTTAGGGTGGAAAACAACAGAAAGAATGGCCGTAGGTGCTAGTACAATGGTTGTATGGCTGCTGCAGATGTATGGTCGTGGCTGGCATGGCATGGCAGGGAGGTACATGAAGAGCATTCAATTATACTGAGAGGTGGGGGGGGTCGGCGGGAGAGAGGTGAATCAGCATAACAACAATGTTTTACTTCTCAAAACTTAATCAACAACAGCAGCAATATCTCAAAGCTTAATCATCCACAGTAATAACACACATGCAAGATCTAGCAATTAAGAACATAGGAAGAGCACACAATTTAGCTGGAAACCCTTGTGGGAGAAAACCACGGCAAAATGATGCTTATATAGAACTTCTCTTACAATCTTCGTAGGCACCAACACACTGGAGACACCAATCCCCACAACTAAGTACCAACTCAGCAAGAGACACCAATCTCTTATTTTGAGAGGCACCGATCCCTTCTGTTCTAAATCTCTTAACAAGTATGCTAAAATATCTTCTCAACTCTGATCAAGGTCTCTTCATAAATCTGCTCAAAACTCTTCTCTAATCTGCTCAAAAACTCTTCACACTTCTGCCATGAAATCTCTCATGAATCTGCTCGATTTTCTCTCACTATCCTACTCATATGTCTGCTCAAATTTGCTATGTAAATCTGCTCAAATCTGCCATATAAGTCTGCTACTATACTGCTATAAGGCACCTCCAAAAGTCTGCCATAAAGCTTCTTCAAAGGTCTGCCATAAATCTGCTTCTTTCCTTCACAAATCTGCTCCAATTTTCTTCAATATAAATCTGATTTATCCTTCATAATATTCTGCTCTAGATCTTCTGCAACTCTGCTCTTATTCACTTATTTTTCATTGCTTTCTTACATCTAAAAACTCTCCACTTTATGCCTTTTAAATACCTTCTTTATTTGCCAAAGGAGGTGACGCTTAGGAGGTCGTCCCTATAAGAATTTGTTTGTAATTTATTTCAATTTCTTCCACATGAGGGGTGCTTTATCGATAGGGTCGGCCAACCTTTAATAATTTAACTTTATTTTATTTAATCTATAAAGTAGGTGCCAATATGATTGTGGCGATTCCTCCAAGGGTCGGCCTTATTCAAATATTTCATTTTGCCTTTGATCTCCCTTATAAAGAATAAGGACTTTGCTGCAATAGTCAGCCATGTGATAATAAATGTTCTTCATAAGTTCAGCACCGTCATACAATGAAGTCGGCCAGCATCATAATGAAATTCACTTCTTAAATTTAAACTTGTCTTATATATGCTAGAACAAAAGGTGGTCAGCTAGTATCCATTGAAGAGCACAAAGATAAACTGAGAGGGGTCGGGTGAATCAGTATATCAACTAACTTTTTCCCTCTCAACTCTTATCAACTTCAAACTCTAATACAAATCAACTATGCAAGAATATCTCAATATGAACAAGTTGACACCAAGATTTTACGTGGAAACCCTTACGAGAGAAAACCACGGTACAAACAATGTACTTTATGAAGTATATAAACTTTTACAATGAATGTAGGCACCAACCTACTTGAATCACCAAATATGTAGTTTAGTAGGCACCAACCTACAAAGAGCACCAACCCTTAATTCTGATTTAGTAGACACCAACCTACAAGGAGCAAACAACCTAAAGCTGATTTAGTAGGCACCAACCTACAAGGAGTATCAACCCCTACTTGCCAAGCACCAACCTAGCAAAGATAATAATTTGAAGAATAATGTTCCACCTTTAATGTTTCTTCCTCAACAGGTGATGGACAATTCTGCTCAAAATCTGATCTGAATCACACTATGTTCTTCCTTTCAAATCTGATTCAACATATGCACAACTTCTTTTCTCAAATCTGATTACAATTATGCTTACTCTCTTTCTTCAAATCAAATCCAAATTATGTACTATCTTTTCACACAAAACTGGTATAATGATGACAACAAATCTATTACAAAACTGATTGCAATCTCTCGTTAAACTCTTTATAATCTTCTCTTCAATCTGTACTCATTCCCTTTTACAGTTGCATATACTCCTCTTCTATATCTGCATATACACAACTTTTATTTCTGCACATATTCCTCTTTTATGTTTGCATGGATTTCTTCTCAAAGCTTCTTGTGCTTGTTTGATACAACTTTTGTCTCACCCAAAACTCATATACCACACTTCTTAATCTGATTTTATATCTTTACTCACTCATCGTTCTCTCTTTATCGAATGATATGTTTTTATACTTTTTCCTCACTCAAGAATCTTCTTTTATTTCCATGTACTCTTCACACCATCACCTTTAAATCTACATATGGATCTACTTTAAATCTGCATACTCACAATCTTTCACTCTCATTCCCCTTTGTGATATATGATGCTTCTTTGAGGCTCACACAAGTTCTTTATCTCTGCTCTTTTATTCAGAAATAATTCATTGAATGTTATCTTCCAAAACATATCTTCATTTAACATTTATATGTTCTTCATGAGAGATATCCTTTATGAATTGATGTGTCTTTTACCCAAAGGAAATGGCTTTTAAATGCATCACACCCTTTCATGTAACAAATCACTGCCTTTAATTGTACCTCTTCTAAAACAAACTGAATAAGAAATTTTTTGTCTTCCTCTTATACTAATCGCTGCTCTTTCCAAATGCTAATTGCACCCATTTGCTATCTTCATCAGACCTCTTATTGAATTAATTTTAGATAAATCCGAAGTTGTCTTAAACCATAATTGCACCATTTAGAAAAGATCCGATCTTGTATTATCAAAACAAATCGTACCATTCAGAAATGTTATTCCATCCCTTTGAATTTCTTGAGAAGACGTCTCTTTTCATGAATGGTCATTGCTTGTCTTTTTATTGGTGCCCTTTAGTAACTATTTTGTCTTTTATAAAGAAGACAATAATCGCAGCTTTTACTCTAATAATAATCGCTTGTTTTATAAGTTGATGTGTTTTAAACTTAATTGTGGCTTTTGAAAAGTTACACCTTTGTCTTGTATGTTTTTGTCTTATTCAGTAATTTGTTTTTATTCTCTTTTTTGTCTTTTTGTATCTTACCAACTTTTGAAATATTAATTGTTGTTTATTCACTGACTAATTAATCGCTGCCTTCTTCTTTTGTCTTATGTAACTTTTTCTTATCTGATTTTTCCAGATGGCTAAAGAAATACGATTACTCCTGAATTTGTTTTTTTTTTTTGTATTTTGTCTTATGTGTTGCACAGAAACTTTTGTTTTAATATTCAAAAGAATATTATTCTTATTCTTTTTTTTTTTTTCTTATTCACTTCCTTAAATCCTTCGTTGCTTTTCATAGATGAATTTTGCTCTCTTCTATTTCTCTTAATTATAATTGCTGATTTCATAAGTGTATTTGCTTCCTTATATAATATTTCATTCTTGGACAATCTCATATATATGTATATCTAATTTTGTCTTCTATGTCTTCACTCAAGCCTGCAAAAACTCTTATCTTAATACTGTGTTTATAATGGTTTGCTTCTTAATCTGATTACTGCTCTTGATATGCAAATCATTCATTTGTTATATCTGGAATATATTTCCTGTGTGTTACTGAGGAAGTCAGTCAGCATACATTGTATAGATATGTTCTTTATAAAACAAATTGCAATCCTTCATTTGATATTGACTATTCACTTTGACATCAATGACAACTTTGCCAACAATCTTCTTTGAGTGTCTTTGACATCAATGACAATATTTCCAACATCCATAATCATGTTTTCTTGGTCTCTTGATTTCATTCTTTACTTGAGTTACTTTGTATCATGATTAATGGCCTTTGGCCTTTATTCAATTTCCTCCATATCAATAACAACCACACACCTTTGACATTAATGACAAACTGTCTTGTCCATGCCCTTTTGTGTAAAGTCCCACCCTAAATTTTCTGTGCAATTTTTTTTTCAATTCTATCTATTCGTAGTAACAGGCATTTGGTCAAACAGTTTATCAACCTGCTGTTCTGAACTTGTTTTCATTGTATTGATGATTGTTTAGTATCCAATCTACATAATAGAGGTTTTTTCACAAGCATTATATTTTCAATGTAACATAACATATGATTTACTTCAATTCAATGTATGCCCAACTTGTAAAATATACAGTTCAGAATATGATCCACCACTGGTATTAACTGGTCAATACACATACAACAAGAAATCAAAATATGATGCTAACCTGGAAGAAATGCCAAGCCAAGGAGTCATCTTCTTTACAAATAGCTGAGATTATCCTTCCTAGCTCCTTATGTTGCATGGCTTCTTAAGAGATGCTACGGTTAGAATAAACCAAATATAATAAATGTGACGTTGGACCCCTTTCATCTATATCGGCTCCTTTTAGATGCCATAATATCTTATTAGTAATTGGCTGACTGAGAATTGGAGAGCTATAGTCTTTATCTCTGTGGTGGGTTCCCCTCTATAATTCTCATGTTCTCTTTTCAAAATTGACTTCTTCCCAAATCGCATCCTTATGTATGGTGGCTCCAATAGATTATTCATTGACCATATTGGCAGCTATAAAGAATATAAGTGACAAATTCTTTTTTAAATAATATTATTGTTCACCTCACCACACACAATATCCAGTATAAGTAATGGTCATGGTTGGAAATAGACCTGTCGCTAGCTTTCCAAAGACAAATTTGTATGCCACTTATAAATTTATTATGTACGGCTCCCCCTTTTTAAAATTTATGATTCATTATGGCATCCAACTTTGACTTGGCTTCCTATGGAAATTGGCATTGACTAAGTCACGTAGGAATATGAACAATTCATAAACTGTTTGAAGTCTTGGCTTTTTTTTTTTCTTAATGGTGGTGGCACTATCTTTTTGTTTTGCATCCTTCAACACCCGTTACCCCTCCCCAAGGTTGTGTTGGCATTTGTAATGCCAAATTTCATAAACCAATCTTCTTCTATCAATTAACCTGAACCCACACACTTTTTAAAACACTCTTGAGCTTCCTTCACAGTGACACAACTTTGTTAAGAGGAGTTTAAAGTCTCCATGACTCCTAGTTATATATTTAATTTGTATTGCGTCCCTTCTAAAAGCTTGCGATACATTATGCAGTTGCTATACTGCGAACAAATATGCTACGATGAGCAAATAGCTAGTCTTGGAAAATATCATGAATTTCTCCCTTCATCATAAATGGTATTGACCCTCCATAAAGGCATTATTTAATTTTGAAAAATCAATTTGGCTCAACTTGAAACTAGTAATAAAATAAATATCATTCTCAAATCAACCAGTCATCCACATTTAATCTGCAAAATCCAAAATTTGGCTTGGAACAAGACATCCCAAATTTTGCTAACTCCAACTATTAATTCCAAGCAAGAAACCTAAATGGTCTCTTCAACAACCAGCTGGGATAGGTCTCCACTACTGAAACTGGTTTACCCTTAAGGTTTTCGTCCTAGGGTTTCAGCTCCCAAGAAGCTCTCCAAAATCCAATTAGAAAAATAAACCAAGCCTCAATGAAAAATGAGCCTTTCAAAACCTTTATTCCACCTTCTGTAACTGTTCCCCCTTTTCTTGAAAACCCCAAATTCACTTTTAATCTTACTCCTTATTTCTCCAAAAGCAACTTTTAATAAAATATTTAACTTTTTCAACTAAATTCACTTTTACATTATAATTAAAATAATTAAATTAAGTTGCCTTTTATTTTATGTTTTTTTGACAACTTAATTAATTATTTAATTATTTACAATATTTCCTGCTCCATAACTAAACTGCGGAAAATACACAATCCTGAACCAAGATCATATTTGATGGTGCCAAAATACCTTGGAGCTCCTCGAAACATCAAATAACCCTCCAGGCACGATCGACGGTCATCGAGAAAGCCAAAGCTACATTTGATATTGCCATGACCGAAAATGGGGACATTACAGTCTACCCTCTCTAAAGATTGCTTGCCATGGCACCCTCAATAACATCTAGCTGAGCCCAACTGAACTCAAGAGTGATCCCGGGGTCCCAAATCAATATATGGAAATATCCACCATGCTGACGTTGAACTACTCTGATAAAAACTATTAATCCATAATACCAAGTCTGTGCTCTCTCCTCCGGTAACCCCAAAATGTAATCATCATCAAAATCCAAATTGAAAGATCTTCGAGCTTTGAAATCTATATCATGAGAAGTCTCTTGCTAAGGTGCCACAGTGAGGCCCGTGTCTGCAATCCCATTGCCTAACACGATCTTGAGCAACAAGAAATATAATATGCTCATCCCCAAAGAGTAACCCTCAACATATCTCCTCACAGTATCTCGGAAGTGATGCCAATTAGTAATCGAAAGCCGATAACAATAGTGTTATCCCTAAAATTATATATATTGACAATGCCATCTCGATCATAGACTGATAACCCCTCAAGGACACCTAATCTCCAAGTGTCAACATGCCCATATTGAGCACATCAACTCATCCAATCGGTTGCAATAATCATAGTAACATTTGTAGATTTATCCATCAACATCTCGAACTGATTGTAGTAACCATCACTCATATTGGTGGGAGCTAAAAATAATTGCTCTAACTCTGTAAATCCTCCCACAATCTATTGCCTAGAAGCCTGTAAGTACTCAAAGTCCATTTGCCCATAAACTGATGTTGCCATAATCAACATGGAAATGCTAGAGCAGTAGCTGTCATAAATCATTAGCCCTGAAAACATAGGAAATGTGAGTGTGGGAATGACCAAAGGAACTCCTCAAATAACCAAATTACCTCTACTAATCAACACCAACTGAGAATTGCTCCACTGCTGGGTTGGAGGTATTGGCCAATCCATTTGCATGCTATCATTCAATGTTCTATGTAGGCTGATTGGAAAGTGGACAGCGGTACCAACTCTAAGTTTTGTCCACCACTCCAATTTTGAATCAACATCACACCCCTGGTAATTGTACCTAGATCCCAAATCCTATAATTATCACCAATCATACTCACACATGTCCTCATGGCTGCTGCAACAAATGATGAAAGTCACGTTAAGTCTGAAAAATCAGATCTATAACCACCTTGGAATTGCTTCTACTGTCATAAACTAATTAGCATTCCAATTACAAGCGCTATAGTGACAAAAACGTGCACACCAATCCATGCAATCAGCTGCTATCATGAATGCAAAGTCTGAAAATATCATGCTCAGCACCGTAGAACATCCCTTAAACATTAATGTGTAAGTAGGAAACCAAAGACTCAAGTCTAAACATTCTTCCACAATTTGATGCACATTGTTGTTATGCATTTTAATGAAGTAAGGAATAGTGAATCCATTATGAAACACCATGTCTTCTGAATAACTTGGGCCCACAAACACCCTTTCATGCTTAGCCATTAATTTTTGAATATCAACAAGATGAGGGCCTTTAATAATGTCAACCATAAAATTCTTATCTACCATCTTATGATGAACAAAATCATATAAAGTTAATGGACTGCTGTTCACACTCATAAAATCAGCATCTATTTCATACCTTTCACCAATGTCTTCATGGATTTCATATATATCGTCTTCACTTCTAGATGTTCATCATTATTTACAAATTCAAAAAGTGTATCATGCTCATACAAAGACATTAGACTGCGGTTAACACTCATAGAATCCATATTTTCTTCATTCCTTTTAATGGTGTTCTCAAAGGTTTTATGCACACCTTCACCCAATGTTGGATGCCCATCATTATTTGTTGATTCATGAGTGTATCACGCTGAAACCTGCCTTCATTATAACATCTGCTATCTCATGGCTGCAAGCTGCATTTTTAAGTGAAAATTGATCCTCAAGATTCAAGAATTCAAATTCTTAATGTGGGTTCCCATCCCTATCAGCATACTAAATTCCCCTAATATGAGGAATACTGGAATCATTATGCGATGTTTCACATCTATGAAGTTCATCAATCCCTTCAACTAATTTCTTAGTCTCTATAATCCTTGTATCACTTTCATGTCCTTCGGACGTAGCTACAATAGAAGTAGAATTTTCCGATTTGTATAAAGACAAGTGAGCCATACTTAACTGTAAGCAAAGATAATCAGCCTCATTTTCCTTGTCTTCAGTGAATTTGGTAGCAAGATCCCTATCCATGAGCAATTGTAAGTAATCTGATTTCATCATTTCCAATGCTTCTTTGGTAGAGTACAATTGAGTAAGAGTGAGTCCACTTGCAACTCCCCTTTGCTTCTCTTCAATTTGAACTTTCCAAATGAGATCTTCAATGTTTTTGTGAGTATTATCTGCCCTTGTTAATACTTGCACAACTTCCTCTTTTGTTACCACAAGTTTGTCCTTCAAATCTTGCAATGCTACAGGTCTTTGATCAAGTTCATCAAAGTGACTTGGGCTGCCACATGTTAAATTTTCTGATTTTCTTTCATGTGTAGGAACCATATTGTCATCAAAATCAGTTGTTTCGCTAGTTGATGCCTTGCAATCATCAAGTAAGAATTATGGGACAACATTATGAACAAACCCAGTGTCATCCAATAAATCCATCTCTTCACAAGACCTATCAATAACCACCTCTAAATCACCAACATAGAGACTCATGTACACGTCACTTGTAGAAGCAACAAGTGACTCTTCTTCCTTAATGTCCATGGTATTACTCTGTTGGAAAGAAACATTGTGGAAATCATTCTTTTGATTGTTTGTCCATACATCCTCATTTGCTGATTTAGTGAACTCCAAATCAGCAAATTGTTCGTTCTCAACATCATCGTGAAGATCAATGTATTCTACTGCATTAATAGAGGCACTTGAAGAACTAGCTTCATCCTCATTCTTAGAAGCATCATTACCATTATGAACAACTTCCACCGCATGTATCTTTTTTCTGACCACCTCTTCCGCGACTGTTTGCTCTTCCTCTAGTCTCTTCGCCATTTTACCTGTGCATTAGTGATTAGGCTCCCAAGTTCCCTTGCATGAAAAACAAAGATTTTTCCTTTAAGCTAATTCCTACTGATTTATTTTTTTCTTGTACTGGTATAGTTCTTTTCCTTAGTAATTGCTTTATTTTCTTCTGCAAAAAGAGGTTCTAACACTTCGGGATGTTTTTAGAAACTTTGTTAAATTCCTATCATAGTTTTAGAAATTTTGCATTAATTCTGTCAAAAGCTCCTGCATAGACTTCATCTTTCCCAATGAAATAACCAACACCTTGCAGCAACTGAAAAGACTAAGGGCCGATCACTCACCAAAAGTAAACCAAGAGTGAACTTACCCAACTTCCTGATGCAAAGAAATGCAAGCAAGCAGTTGGAAACCACTATTCTGACTAGATTTTCTGCTATTAAGATTTGGCGTTAAAACACATCGGCTGGTAGAATCAATAGCTCGAATACCACTGTGATGTCCCACCCTAAATTTTCTATGCAAATTTTTTTCAATTCCATCACTTCGTAGTAACAGGCATTGTGTCAAACAGTTTATCAATCTGTTGTTTTAAACTTGTTTTCAATGTATTGATGATTGTTTAGCATCCAATTTACATAATAGAGGTTTTCTCACAAGCATTATATTTTCAATGTAACATAACATATGATTTACTTCAAATCAATGTATGCCCAACTTGTAAAATATACAATTCAGAAAATGATCTACCATTGGTATTAACCAATCAATACACATATAACAAGAAATCAAAATATGATGCTAACTTGGAAGAAATGCCAAGCCAAGGAGTCATCTTCTTTACAAATAGCTGAGATTATCCTTCCTGGCTCTTTATGCTGCATGGCTTCTTAAGAGATGCTACGGCTAGAATAAACCAACTATAATAAATGTGACGCTAGACCCCTTTCACCTATATTGACTCCTTTGAGATGCCATAATATCTTATTAGTAATCGGCTGATTGAGAATTGGAGAGCTATAGTCTTTATCTTTGCGGTAGGTTTCCCTCAATAATTCTCATGTTCTCTTTTCAAAACTGACTTCTTCCCAAGTTGCATCCTTATGTACGACGGCTCCAATAAATTATTCATTGAGCATATTGGCGGCTATAAAGCATATAAGCGGTAACTTCTTTTTAAACTAATATTATTGTTCACCTCACCACACACAATCTCTAGTATAAGTCACGACTGGAAGTAGACCTATCGCTAGCCTTCCAAAGACAAATCTGTAAGGCACTTATAAATTTATTATGTATAGCTCCCCCTTTTAAAAAATTGTGATTCATTATGGCATCCAACTTTGACTTGGCTTCCTATGGAAATTGACGCTAACCAAGTCATGTAGGAATACAAACAATTCATAAATTGTTTGAAGTCTTGGCTTTTCTTTATGGTGGTGGCACTATCTTTTTATTTTGCATCCTTCAACACCTGTTAGCCCTCCTCAAGGTTGCCCCTAGCATTTGTAATGCCAAATTTCATAAACCAACCTTCTATCAATTAATCGGAACCCACACACTTTTTGAAACACTCTCGAGCTTCCTTCACACTGACACGACTTCCTTAAGAGGAGTTCAAAATCTCCATGGCTCCTAGTTATATATTTAATGATTAATCTGTATTGTGTTCCTTCTAAAAGCTTGTGATACTTTATGCAGTTGCTATACCGTTAACAAATATGCTATGACGAGCAAATAGCTAGTCTTGGAAAATGTCATGAATTTCTCCCTTCATCATAAATGGTACAAACCCTCCATAAATGCATTATTTATTTTGAAAAATCAATTCGGCTTAACTTGAAACTGTTAATAAAATAAATATCATTCTCAAATCAACCAATCATCCATATTTAATTTGCAAAATTCAGAATTGGGCTTGGAACAAGACATCCCGAATTTTGCTAATTCCAACTGTTAATTCCAAGCAAGAAACCTGAATGGTCTCCTCAGCAACCACCTAGGATAGGTCTCCATTGCCGAAATTGGTTTACCCTTAGGGTTTTTCGTCCTAGGGTTTCAACTCCCAAGAAGTTCTCCAAAATCCAATTAAAAAATAAACCAAGCCTCCTTGAAAAGTGAGCCTTCCAAAATCTTTATTCCACTTTCTGTAATTGCTCCCCCTCTTGTTGAAAACCCCAAATTTAATTTTAATCTTACTCCTTATTTCTCCAAAAAGTGACTTTTAATAAAATATTTAACTTTTTCGACTAAAGTCACTTTTACATTATAATTAAAATAATTAAATTAAGTTGCCTTTTATTTTGTGTTTTTTGACAATTTGATTAATTATTTAATTATTAAAATATTTCCCACTCCACAACCAAACTGCGGAAAATACACAATCCTGAACCAAGCTAATATCTGATAGTGCCAAAATACGTTGGAGCTCTTCAAAACATCAAATAACCCTCCTGGCGTGATCGACGGTCACCAAGAAAGCCAAATCTACATACGATATTGACATGATCGAAAACAGTTACATTACATTTTGACATCAATGACTATTTCCAACAATCTCCCCCTTTGCCATTGATTGTAACACAAACATAATCCTCTCTTTTTGCACGACTCCCCCTTTCAATATCTCTCCCCCTTTGACATCAATGGAAAAGTGAAACTTAATATTTTCTCAAAGAAGAAACTCCCCCTAGCTGTAATTCTTCCTCTTGACATAAGCGATACCATTCTTCCTTTTTCTATATCGCTTCCTTCCTGTAACTCTTCCTCTATGACATCAATAGCAACAAGATGCCTTATTACCTTCATCTAGAATATGCATTAGCTGATTTCTCTTTGAATTGTCTTCTCCACAAAGCTGAAAGATATTGTATTGATTAGCTCCCCCTTCCTCTACTTCTCCCTCTTTTGAAAACAATGGCAAAAAGGGATGCTGATCCATCTTTGACCTTTCTTCTTCAAGGGGCTAAAGGATAATGCAATGGTAAGCTCCCCCTGAAATCATGCTTCTTCTTACAAACTTAGTGATACTTCTTGTGCATGGAGCACAAGTATAGATTTTTCTTTCTCTTGCTCTTATTTCCTCTTCCAAACTTTTGTAGGTTCTCCTTTCTGTTTAGCTATGGTATCTACCTTCTTGTTTTTTCTAGCAGATACAAGACGATTTCTGCAAAGTTGTGCTATATGCCCAAAGTTGTTGCATTTATAACATATGACATTATAATTCACTGAAAAAGCACATGAAGTCTAGTTCCTACTTGAGAACCCAAAAGCATTCCTTGCATGAACTCTACAATCCACTGCTTTATGACCAAAATGATTGCATGAATAGTAATAACCATAGAAATAGTGATAAAACCTGGTCATTGGCACATGTTTTGAAGGGAATGATCTTCTATAGTTACCCTTTTTGTCCTTGCGAGGGATATTACCTTCTTCCTTCTTGGTGTTATCCCTATTGATGGATCTTTTGATAACATCAGCATAGCCTCTTGTCTTTTCTTCATTTATCTTCTTTGGGGATTGTGTGGTTTTTGAGTTTTGACCTTCTTCATAACCAATGCCGCTCTTATTGTAAGTTGACCTTTGGGAATTGAGAATATTATTAACATTTTCATACTCTTCTCATTCTTCAGGTCTTTGTTAAATTGAGTACTTGTTTTCCCCAATTGCTTTCTCAAAGAAACAATCTCAGACTCTAGTCTCTCACAATTTTCTTCTTTTGCTTTCAATTGGATTCGTACCTCTTCCTATATTTTCATTTCCTCGTCAATTTGAACTTTCAGATCTATGATCATCTTCTTTGATTCTTCAAGACCTTGTGATATTTTTTCCTTAGATTCACAATCCTCTTGAAGTTGTAATTTTTTGCTTTGAATTCTTCTAAGCTTCTCGATCTCATTGCATAATGGAGTTCCTCCCCAAGATCCACTTCTCCTTCATCTTCGCTATCCTCTTCTTCTAAATCTCTTTCTTCTTTCTTTTTGTTTCATCATCCTTTGATTCCATCACCACGAATAGTATTTCTTCTCTATCACTGTTAGAAATTTCTTCATCGCTTTCCTCCAAGGAGCTACTATCTTCCTTCAAATAAAGACTCTTCTTGTATTTCCAGGAGCACTTCTTCTTCTTCTCATATTAACCTTGTTTGTAACCCTTCTTATGTTGTTGATATTTCCTTCTTTTCTTCATGTAGTGATCCTCTTCATCATTGCTGCTTTCACTCTTACCCTACGAACACTTAGAAAGAAAATGACCTATTCTACTACAATTAAAACATTTAAATGGTAACTTACCTTGATACTTCCTGGATCCTTTCTTTAGCTTGCTCTTGACGTGAGCTTCTTCTTTATCCGATTCATTGCTTGAGCTATCGCTTTGTTCATATACTTTTTTTTTTTCCCTTCCTTGACAGTTTAAAGGCTGCCTCCCTTTGGCTTGTCTTCAATCCTCATTTCATATGTAGTATGAATCCCATGCAACTTATCCTTTGTTAACTTGTCTAGATCTCTCATTTCTTCAATTGCCGAAACCTTGGAATCAAATCTTAAAGGTAAAGACCTTAATACCTTTTGTACAATCACAACTTCTTCAACCTTTTCACCAAAACCCCTTAAAGTGTTAACGATCTCATCAACACAAAGCAAATAGGAGGCTATGTTTTCATCTTCTTTCATCTTAAGACTTTCAAATTATCTTCTATGAGTTTTAAGCTTTGCCTTCCTCACTTTATCATCTCTTTCATAGACATTCTTCAACTTATCTCACATATTCTTAGCTGATTTGGAATACATAACTTTTCCAAACTCTAATTCCGACAATCCACACAAAATCACATTCTTGGCTTTTGCATTATTTTCACTTCCCTCTTTCTTGCCTGATTCATTGGGGAAGTTGCAGGGGCTATGTAACCATTTTCAACCAATTGCCAAATATCATACCCTAGAGAATTCAAATATGTTTCCATCCTTATGTTCCAAAAGGCATAATTTGTTCCATCAAACAATGGTGCCCTATTTGATGAGAATCCATATCCTTCTTGCCTGACCGTGTGTGCTCTTTTAGATCCCCCTTCTAGCTATTAGATTATTTCCGAAGGAACCCACTCTGATATCAATTGAAGAGCAGTCAACTATATTGAGAGGTGGGGAGGTGAATTAGTATAACAACAATTTTTAATTTTCAAAACTTAATCAACAACAGCAGCAATATTTCAAAGCTTAATCATCCACAGTAATAAGACATATGCAAGATCTAGCAATTAAGAACACATGAAGAACACACAATTTACATGGAAACCCTTACGGGAGAAAACCACAGCAAAATATTGCTTATATAGAACTTCTCTTACGATCTTTGTAGGCACCGACCCACTAGAGACACCAACCCCCACAACTGAGCACCAACTCAGCAAGACACTGATCTCTTATTTTGAGAGGCAACGATTCCTTCTGTTCTAAACCTCTTCACAAGTCTGCTAAAATATCTTCTCAAATCTGATCAAGGTCTCTTCATAAATCTGCTCAAAATTCTTCTCTAATCTGCTCAAAAACTTTTCAGACTTCTGCCTCGAAATCTCTCATGAATCTGCTCAGAATTCTCTCATCATCCTACTCATATGTCTGCTGAAATCGTCTATGCAAATCTGTTCAAATCTGCCATATAAGTTCTGCTGCTATGTTGCTATAAATCACCTCCAAAAGTCTGCCATAAATCTTCTTCAAAGGTCTGCCATAAATCTGCTTCTTTCCTTAACAAATCTGCTCCAACTTTCTTCAATATAAATCTGATTTATCCTTCATAATATTGTGCTCTAGATCTTCTGCAACTCTGCTCTTATTCACTTAGTTTTCATTGCTTTCTTACATCTAGAAACTCTCCACTTTATGCCTTTTAACTACCTTCTTTATTTGCAAAGGAGGCGACACTTAGGAGAACGGCCCTATAAGAATTCGTTTTTAATTTATTTCATATTCTTCCACACAAGGGGCGCTTTATCAATAGGGTTGGCCTACCCTTAATAATTTAACTTTATTTTATTTTAAACTTTAAAGTAGGTGCCAATATGATTGTGGTGATTCCTCTTAGGGTCGGCCTTATTCAAATATTTCATTTTGTCTTTGATCTCCCTTTAAAGAATAAGGACTTTGCTGCAGTAGTCAGCCATGTGATAATAAATGTTCTTTCATAAGCTCAGCACTCTCATTACTCATACATATGAAGTTGGCCAGCAACATAATGAAATTCACTTCATAAATTTAAACTTGTCTTATATATGCCAGGACAAAAGGTAGTCAGCTAGTATCCATAAACATGTCTTGGTCTCTTGATTTCATTCTTTACTTGAGTTGCTTTGTATGGCGATTAGTGGCCTTTGGCCTTTGGCCTTTATTCAATTTCCTCCATATCAATAACAACCACACACCTTTGACATCAATGACAAACTATCTTGTCCATGCCCCTTTGACATCAATGGCAATATTTCCAACAGTACAACCATACAGTGGCAGCAATATTAAATTTTTTGTTGTGCAACAACAATATTATTTCTTCTAATGCTTGGTAGAGCCTTTGGCAATCCTCTACAATTTAAATCTAAACTTGTCGCCAACCTTTGGCACAAACAAAACCTTCCAAAATGCTCCTTATTGCCTACAACCTGAATTAACTTGCAATATTCAGCGCAAATGTGATCCCTAAATGGAATCACTTCATTTAGATAAGAGGGCTTTTGTTTTCCAATTCCAATTGAAAATCAAGAGGGTTTTCATCCTTTAGATTCCAACACACCAAGTGTTTTCATCTTTAGATGAGAAGATGATCACAAGTGTTTAAGATCTGAAAAAATGATTTGATTACAATAACAATGGATGCACTCTTTGATCAATTTGTCTTTTTAATAAATTCATTTTTGTCCTCTTAATTTAAATTCCCTTTTCTCTCCTAAAATTCCCTCCAAAAGTGTTCAAAAATACTTTTAAAATACAAAATGATAATATTTTAGCTGTCCTTTTAAAATGAAGTTATTGGATCCAACTTAAAATATTATTATTAATATTAGTCATTTCCCTAACTTTATGTAATGTCCCAAATTGATTTTTTTTTCTTTTCATTTTTTCACTTTCACAATGAATAAGCATGCAACCTTAGCACCTTTTGATCACCAAGATCTTGAAGTGGGTAAGGTGAGTGCATACAATGAAAGGGATTAGATTGATTATTATAGGAAAATGCTTGGTGGCAGCAAGCTACACAACTCAATATATCAACTGATACAAAAATTTGAAAGTAACAAAATACTTTTTTGGTAGCAAGTCTTCTAGATTAAATACAATGGAAAATTGAAAATAAATAAAGCTAGCTCTAGCAGCAAGCATTCCAAAATATATTACAAAATTTCAATTTGACAATGAATTCCACACATTAACATTAGAAATATGAAGCTGGAAAGTAAATGACTTCTTAATGTTGTAGGGACATTGTCTTTCAGACTTGCAAAGAAAGAATCAACTTCTAAACTTTTAATATTTTTGCCGATATACCACACAAAAATTTACAAAGAAATTAATAGCTAGTTTACTTCAGTATTGTTGTTCAGTATATGCAATACCAAAAATAATTATAAAATAAACTAAAAATAACAGCAGTTGTAATTGTAGCAGAAATGCCTTGTAATGTAATATCGCTTCCAATTTTCAATTAGCAACCTTCTCTAAACTCCTTATCAGTTGAACAGTCTCCTTCAAGATAGTACAACACCCCTTTGAAATGGTACAACAGCCAAAGGTGGTGACTTGCTTTTTGAGGGCTGTAATGTCCCATTTTATTCCCAAATGTCTGCAGCCAATGTTTCAAAAGAAATCAATAAAGTTAATTAATATTACACCAAATTAACATTAAATCAGTGTTCCATGGAGTTTCTTGATGGGGACGAGGGATAGGGGGTCTAAGTTTGAGGATGGTGGCGGGGTGTTAATTTTTGTAGCTTGGACAGGTGTCTCCATTCCCAAGAAATATTTAATTATTTAATTAATTTTTCTAGAGACTTCTAGATAGGAGTTACTTGTCCAGATAATTATTTAATTAATTAATTGATTCCTCTAGAGACTTCTAGAATCCAGTTAGTTAGGGTTGTTAGAGTCTAATTAATCTTAGCCATTGATTGAAATTAAATCATGGCCATTTGTTTTTCAATAAGAATAGTATAAAAGGGGATCAATGGGCATTTGGAGAACACACACTTGAGAAGCATTTGCAGTGATAGCAAATAAATTTGCAGTGTTAGCAAATAGTTTTCTAGAATCCAGTTAGTTAGGGTTGTTAGAGTCTAATTAATCTTAGCCATTGATTGAGATTAAATCATGGCCATTGGTTTTTCAATGAGAATAGTATAAAAGGGGATCAATAGGCATTTGGAGAACACACTTGAGTGTTGATGATAACATTCAGCTTTAGTCGCATTCTTCCAGCCTAGTATTTATTGTTGATTAAATAAATTAAATAATAGCTAGAGAGCTATTTAATTTATAAGAGTCCTCTATCCATAAAGAGGTGCGATTTAATTTGATTGGCACTAGTTTCTATGAGTGCCCACTTTCTCTCTATTGGTTGCGTCCTAAATAGAAAAGGCATTTCTTATTGGAGGCCGACTTCCTATCCTTGTAATTATATTTTTGTATGGTGGCCGACCTATCTCTTGAAGAGGTGCGATCTCTCTATCATTGTGTATATATAGAAGATCATTTGTTCTCATTTACACATCAAGCAAGTTCGATTCATTCATTCATTCAAGTGCGAATTTCATCAAGAGCAGATTGCGAATTTCTTCAAGGACAGATTTAGATATCAAAGAAGTGCATATCATTATCTGTCATTGCATCTAGTGTAGGTGCTGAATATTGGACTTGTGATTAGCCTCATTGTAAAGCGAGTTGTTGCCACTATTTATATAGATAAGAGAGATCTTTGTTGCTGGGTTTTTCTCCCTCAAGTGGAGGGTTTTCCCAGGGTATCTGCTGTGTTATTGTGTCTGATTTGAATTAATTTCTGTGCATACAATCTGATCATTAAATTTACATTGAGAAGCATTTGAGATAGCAAATAAATTTGCAGTGTTAGCAAATAGTTTTGTAGTGATAGCAAGGGCGCAGTGATAGCGTTGGGGACAATAGCTGTGGAATTTCAACAGGAGAAATCGAGGGAAGAATTTCCAGAGAAGAATATTGCCGGAGCTCTGCCAGTAAGAGGCAAGCAGTTTATGTATCTCTTAATTTGCTGAAGTTTAATAAAATTCTTCATCTGCAGTATTGGTTTTCCCTTGGGGTTTTTCCAGGGACAATTTGTCCAAAAATATTGTGTTCATTATTTTGCATGTTTTCTTCTTCTCTATTCCTGTGGTTTTATTTGTGAAGTTGCAGTTGTGTTATTTTTCAATATTTGTTGTGAATTAATTTTTGGCAATCAAATAATCTATATTAGATAGGAGATTAATAATCAGTAACTGCAATAGAATTTTCACACGGGGCTGATATACATATGGTACTTGAATAACTAGTTATAAAAAGATGTTTAGAATAACATTTCAAATTAAACTTTGGAAAATTAGTAAAATTGCAAATACTAGCATTTTAAATACTTGAATACTATTACTAAAAGAATCAAAGTAAATAAAATATTAAAACTTGACAAATGAAATTGTCGAATTTGAGATTTCTATTATATGAATATCGAAAATATGACATGTCACATCATAATATCATATCATAAAGATGATTACAATGAGTAGCATGATACATTGATATCAAAATAAGTACAAAATGCAAAAATGTAGTGAAGGGAGGCCTCTAATCATCCCCAAACTCCTCGTCACTCAAACTACTAGAATCCTCGCGGTCAAGCTCTACCAAACTAACACCAACTAGCCTTGCATCTGAAGCCGAAATTGAAGCGGTTTAGCTTAAGCCTTTAGGGTTCGGCCCATGTCATGTCCCCTTCTAGTTGACATCTCTCAGAGCACAGGATTAGCCTATTATGCGATCCTCGTAGGCTGATAGGATGGATAGAGGGTCTTGATGGAGCTTGGCTCAGCTTCAGTTGTCAGTAATTGACTAGTTGGCTTTCGTTCGGGCTCATTCAGACACCGTTTACCTGAGTTGCTATTTTTAGCAGTTTTTGACACTCAGAGAGGCACCCTGCTATTTTTAGCAGTACAGTTTGATCACGTGCAAAATCACTCCCTGGTTTGCCAGCTTTAGACGGTTCGTGCATCAGACGTTTCTTGAGGGAGTTATTAATATTTGATTGATTAATTAAATATTAATTAAATTGAGCATATAATATAAGTTATAATATTTTAATGTTATAACTTAAGTGAAGGGGTCGCCCATCATGGAAGGGGCCAGTTGTGATTATATTTTATAATCAAAAATTACATCGAAGACTATTGAAAAGAATTAAAATAAGAAGTCAAATTATTTAATGATCCCTATTATTGAGGAATTCGCACTTCACAAGAGTATAAGGCATTTGCATTGAAAATCGAGCCATTATGTTATTTGTGAATTGAAAATTGATCAAGTTTGACCAGAGCACGGAAGCCTAAGGTTTCAGTCTCAGAGCATTGGGGAACGAGCCATCTCCAGTGAAAGCAATTCAGAGGGTGTGAGATATCATCTGATTTATTGCCAGGCAAGAGATTTCTTCATTCAAAAGAAGTTATAGAGCATCGCAGACAATAAATTATTCAGGGTTTTGATTAGCAATTCATCCAACAGGGATTATACAGTTGAGGCGCCTATTTCTTTTGGATCTGGAGATCCTAGTAAGAGCTGTACATTTTATTTTACTTGCTGCTGTTACTAGGCCGTACCTCTGTTGTACCTGGCCGTACCATTTCAGAAAAGTCGTACTTTTGTTTACAGAACAAACGCCTTCATCTTTGGCAGTCATACTTCATTATCAGGGGCGCATGTTTCAGTAGCAGTGGATTCTTCCTTCTGGCGCAAGGGAAAGTGATCAACCATCTCAGCGGTACCATCTCCAGAAGATCATTTATTGCTGCGATTTCCAGGTTTTCAATAAAATATCATTGCCTTTTTATTTGCATGTATTTGGACCTTCACTGTAATCATTTCAGAAGATTGAATAATAGTCTGGCATCAGTATTTGCAATAGATTCTGTTATTTCCGGAGTAATAAGAATTTATTTAGATTTTATATCATTTAATTGCAAAATCACCATTTTCATTATTAATGCAAAAACACCAAAAAAAACCAAAAATATACAAAACACTAAAAAAAAACAGTCAGATTCGGGAAACGGGGAAACTAGGGTTTCTACAGCCCAAGGCTCACATTCCAAGAAAATTAAAAGAAATTTTAAAAAAATTGCTTTTTTTGGATGTCCCAATGTGGGGGACTCTTGGGCGTCTCCGAGATGCTTGAGGGACGGCTAGAAGTCCTCGAGACGTTTAGGTGTCCTTGCCGTTTCCCTAGTCTCGGCAGCAGTGGGGGGATGGTAGGGGGACGTTTCTCAGCCGTCCCCAAGTCTCCAAAACGTCTGGGTCGGGGGGACAACTAAAATTTCGGGGGGAGGGGGGATGCGTCCCTATGGAACATTGCATTAAATAAAGATTAAGTTGTTAAGAATGGTCAATCAGCATGTGAAGGGTTGTGTCCCTTGAGCAAGATAAGGTATATAAAGAAGGTAGATTGTAATGACCTGGGCTCCGGAGCATTCGATTTACTCCTTTATTGGATTGACACAAATTGTCATCCAATATTATTAAGATGAACTAAGTTCCCAAATTATAATAAAAATACATGAACTATTGCATGACTTTTTATAATCAATTATGTCATAGTCCAATAATGAAAATATAATAGCTGTTTTTGATTTGTCAATTAAACTCATGCCTTAGAATATGTAAGAGGCTTAGACTTCTTCGGATTGCTATTTCTAAATATGACTATGTATACCAGCCATTTATAATGGATTCTATTTCTGACTTTGTTGATTAAATATGCATCTTTGGTTGGCTGGAAATGAATAGTGGGGATTCACCACTTAAATAGTGGGTGAATGATGATGAGACAATATAAATTTTCTCCACAGTGGCGGTAAACCATCCAAGGGTTACAATGTTGTGAATTAAACACAAATAAATGCAGTAAATGAATGACTGGAATAGTACTACTGTTTACAGTCTTACAACATAAATAATCTACAAATATCAAGTGTTTATTACAAAATTTTAACAATATTAAAGCTCCAAGTTTGCTGCAAAGATCTTCACTGTATCTCCAATTACAAAGTAAATGGAAAGAGCATGAGAATAACCGTAGAACTGAGATGTCAGGGTTGATATGAATAGCAGCAAACAGTCTTCTCAAACCAACATATAATTCACACATGAAAGCTGCAAATGATGACCAAACTCAAATAAAATGAACTCATTGTTTTTCCAAATGCTAGGCGATCAAGAAAGATCATCAACAAGCATATAAAACTGAAGAGCACAAAGATATACGGAGAGGGGGGGCGGGGGTGAATTAGTATATCAACAAACTTTTACCCTCTTAAACTTCTTATCAACTTCAAGCTCTAACACAAATCAACTATGCAAGAATATCACAATATGAACAAGTTGACACCAAGATTTTACGTGGAAACCCTTGTGGGATAAAACCACGGTACAAATAATGTACTTTATGAATTATATATGCTTTTACAAAGAATGTAGGCACCAACCTACTTGAATCAATTATGTAGTTTAGTAGGCACCAACCTACAAAGAGCACCAGCCCTTAATCTTGATTTAGTAGGCACCAACCTACAAGGAGTTTCAACCCCTAATGCTGATTTAGTAGGCACCAACCTACAAGGTGCACCAACCCCTATTTGCCAAGCACCTACTTAGCAAAGATTATAATTTGAATGATAATGTTCCACCTTCAATTGTTGCTTCCTCAACAGGTGATGGACAATTCTTGCTCAAACAATCTTCTTACAAATCTGATGTATATGTTTTGTCTTCAATACTAATCACTATATCCAAAATCTGCACTTATTCCACTTCAATTTGCTGCATATATTCTTCACAAATCTGATCCAAACTGTGCACAATCTCCTTTTAGAAAACTGATCATAACCATTCACAATCTTCTCATAAATTCAGTCTACAAACCCCACTTCCAATTTTCAGATATTACACATTTTTATTTTTATTTTTTGCACACAGCTGTCATGTCCCCTTCTAGTTGACATCTCTCAGAGCACAGGATTAGCCTATTATGCGACCCTCGTAGGCTGATAGATGGGATAGAGGGTCTTGATGGAGCTTGGCTCAGCTTCAGATTGTCAGTATTTGATCAATTGGCTTTTGTTCGGGTTCGTTCGGACACTTCTAGCCTGAGTTGCTATTTTTAGCAGTATTCAGCACTCAGCGTGGGACCCCTGCTATTTTTAGCAGTATGGATGGATTACGTTCAGAATCATTTCTTTATTCGTCAGTTTCAGACGGCTCGAGCATCGGGCGAATATTGAGAGAGATATTAATATTTAATTGATTTAATTAGATATTAATTGAGGAAGCATTATAATATAAAGTTATAATATTTTATTATAACTTAAGTGATTTCAGTGAAGGGGTCGCCCATCATGGAAAGGGGGCCATTTTGACGATTATATTTTAAATTAAAAATTTGGCTGGAGACTATGGAAATATTAAAATAAAAAGTTCAAACTTTTTAATGGTTCCCTATTATTGAGGAAATCGCACTTTTCAGAGTATAAGGCATTTTTCATTGGGAATCGAGCCATTATGTCATTTTGTGAATTGAAAATTGATCAAGTCTTGAGCAGAGCACAGAAGCCTAGGGTTTTAGTCTCGAAACATTGGGGAACGAGCCATCTCCAGTGAGAGCGATTTAGAGGGTGTGAAATATCATCCGATTTATTGCCAGGCAGAGGGATTTCTTCATCCAGAAGAAATTACAGAGCATTCAGAGGTTATTTGCATTTAGAGTTTCAGTTAATAATTCATTACAGAGGAGTTTCTTACCTTGAGGCGTCATTTTTTTATTGATATCTGGAGGCTCTTAAGGAAGCCGTACATTTCATTGATTGCTGCTGCTGCAGCCGTACCATCTGCTGACAGGCCGTACCATTCACAAGGGCGTACTTTCTTCTTCAAGCAAATCGCCTACTACAGGATCAGTCTGCCATCACCAGTCTGGGCGCCTATAGTCCAGGCATCATTGTTGATCATCAGAAGGTGGGAGAAAGGAGTGATTATTGCAGCCGTACCAAATCAAGGACATTCTTTTATGACAGCAAATCAGGTTTTCATCAAATAAATTATTGCCTTTTTATTTGCATGTACTTGGATCTTATTTGTAAACGTTCCAGAAGTTGAGTAAATGATCTAGTATAAGAAGTATCAATAGATTTCATCATTTTCAGAGATATATTATTTAATTTGAATTTATTCAGTATTTCTATCAAAATCGCATTCTTTCATTATTCTTGCAAAAACCCAAAAACAGTCAAAAAACCAAAAATACTCAAAACATTCAGAAAAACAGTCAGATTCGAAAATAGGGGGAAACTAGGGTTTCTACAGTGGTATCAGAGCTAAATCCTGCCATCCTAAGGGTTTAGCAGTCTTATGCAGCCAGAACAGATTGGGTCTCACAGGTATTACACACGCAGACGTGCTCTGATTGACAGACAACAGAGTTTGAGCAGGCAGCCAGGAAACATGGCTGACAGGAATGACAGGAATGACAGGACTGACAGAACAGATAATCTTAGAACAGAGATTCCTCATAATAACAGAGAACAGGACGATGCAGAGGTGTTGCATGCTCTCAGAGACTTACGAGCAGGTCAACGGCAGTCGAATGATGTATTGCAGCAGTTGACAGTAGCACTTCAGAAATTGGGTACTCCGAGGAGACCGTCACCACATCGTGACGATGAGAGGAGTGAAGCAGGATCTCGCAGAGCACCTAGGACAGCCTCACGGACAACAGATAGGCCCACTAGGCCTACATTTGTGAGACAGGAGGCCGATGAGGTCTTGGCAGGTGAGGAGCATGAGGAGTTGTTCGCTGATACACTTATGGCAATGAACGAGGAGTGGGAGTTGGTACCACCTGAGGTCAGAGAGAGGATTTCTTTTGACCGATTTGTCACTCAGAGGAGAGAACACAACAGAGGTCGACAGGATTGGAGACCTAGGCACCAGAATAATGACCTAAAACATGCTACGAACAGGCTCACATTAGCGATGTTCGATGGTAGTGGCAAAGTGACAGCCCAAGCATGGATTAGTAAGTTTGATACATTTCTTACATTGCATCCGATGGCGGAGAGGGATGCGATCAGATATGCGACACTGCATTTGGAGGGAGTAGCTTACGACTGGTGGCACCACGAGATGGTGACGTTACAGCATGATAGGATCACATCATACCAGGAGTTTGTGGACAGATTGGTTGAGCAGTTTGACAGGAAGGATCCAGAATCCTACTTCAGAGACTTGGCTTAGTTGAGACAGAGTGGCAGTTTGGAGTCCTATATTGGTGACTTTCAGAGGTTATCAGTTATGGTTCCAAACATTTCAGAGAGACGACTTGTGGTACTCTTCATGGAGGGTTTGACAGAGCCATTGCGAGGTTGGATCAAAGCCTTTGATCCTCCTTCGTTACAGGAAGCGATGAAGAAAGCACGGAGTATGGAATTAGCAGCACCTTCTAGTAGATTCAACTCCAGAGGTTCTTCATCTTTCAGGGACAATAAGGGTTTTAACAGAAACAGAGAGAAATCTGATTTTAACAAAGAAAAATCAGATTCTAAAAACGATTCGAAGGGGAAATCAGCAGCTCCACCCCTGGATCGTGAGGCCCTTAACGATCTACGCAGGAAGAAGTTATGCTTCTACTGCAAGGGTCCCTATGACGCCAATCACGATTGTCCTCTAAGACCTAAGGGCAAGGCAAATCGAGTGATGTGGGCGTCTTATGAGGATTCGGAGTCAGAGAATTCCGAACAGCAGGATAGTTATGAGGAGTTAGAGGCAGAGGCTTAGGCTTCAGAGCCTAAGGCAGAGACAGAGTCAGAGCTTCAGTTACAGGAGGCACGCCTATCTAGCATTCAGCAGGAGGGCTCTTTCAGGATTCGTGGAGTGTTGGCAGGACAGAGGGTCATTACCCTACTTGATACAGGAGCCACACACAATTTCATAGATGCTAGGTTTGTTGAGAAACGTGGACTCATCACTGAGGAGTTCGAGGGCATTAGGGTTAAGGTGGCCGACGGATACACTTTGAGGTGTGAACGCATGATAAAGGATCTCCCTTTACGCTTGAACAATTATGAGTTCAAGGCAGGTTACTATGTTGTTAATATGGGGGATATTGATTTGGTCTTGGGAATGAAGTGGCTTCATTCATTGGAGGAAGTCACTCTTCGACTCAAAGACATGGAGATCCGTTTTGATGTTGACGGGAAGACACACATACTAAAAGCAATTCGGGACAGCAACATCAAAACAATTTCTTTTTGTCGGATGGAGAGGCTCATGCGTCACGACATGGTAGAGTGGGCTGCCGAGTGCACTTTAGCACCTATACAGGAGGGACAGCAGAAGACTGAGTATCATCCAGACATTCAGCAGTTGAGGATTAAGTATGATAAGGTATTCAGTGATATTCCACCAGGGAGACCTCCAGACAGGGGCATAGAGCACATTATAGAGCTCGAGGAGGGCGCTAAGCCCGTTATGATAACTCCTTACAGGCATCCTAAGAGGTTAAAGGATGAGATAGAAAAGACGATAAAGGAGTTACTTGCTATGGGTCACATTCGGCCTAGTAAGTCACCATTCGCTTCTTCAGTTGTGTTGGTTAAGAAGAAGGATGGCACATTGCGCATGTGTATTGACTATAGAGTCCTGAATAAGAGGACGATCAAGAACAGGTATCCAATACCGCGTATAGACGAGCTTATTGATGAGCTCCATGGTGCTTGTTACTTTACCAAAATTGATTTACGGTCAGGGTATCATCAGATCAAGGTCCGTGAGCAGGACATAGAGAAGATTGCCTTCCGATGTCATTGTGGGCACTTCGAGTTCGTAGTGATGCCATTTGGGCTCACTAATGCGCCAGCTACATTTCAGTCCACGATGAACAGAGTTTTTCATTTATTGCTGAGGAGATTCGTATTGGTCTTCTTCGATGATATCTTTATATACAGCAGGACTTGGCAGGAGCATCTGGCTCACCTGGAGACTGTGTTGAGTATTCTAGAGGGGGAGTCCTTGTACGCTAAGGAATCCAAGTGTGACTTGGGGATGACCGAATTGTTATATTTAGGTCACATTATTAGTGCAGATGGAGTGTGGATGGATCCTAAAAAGATCCGCGCTATTATTGATTGGCCTACACTGGCAAACCTGACGCAGTTGAGGGGGTTTCTAGGTTTGTGTGGGTTCTATCGTAGATTCGTGAATGGTTATTCACGACATGCAGCCCCTATGACAGATTTACTGAAGAAGGGTGCATTTACTTGGACTCCTGAGGCACAGGAATGTTTTGAGAGATTTAAGGAGTTGATGACTACATGCCCTGTTTTAGCACTACCAGATTTTACGAAGCCTTTTGAGCTTCAGTGCGATGCATCAGGTGAGGGCATTGGTGTGGTGCTTATGCAGGACAAGCACTCGATTGTGTATGAGAGCCGTAAGCTCAGAGGGCCAGAGAGACTTTATAGCATATATGATAAGGAGATGCTTGCTATCATGCATGCCTTAGCAAAATTCAGGCAGTATCTTGTTGGCAGCAAATTTTGCATCAAAACTGACCATAATAGTTTGAGACACTTCTTAGGGCAGCAAGATCTCAATGATCATCAGCAGAAGTGGGTCAGTAAATTACAGGCATATGACTTTGATATTTCGTATATCAAAGGTACACAGAACGTAGTAGTTGATGCTCTTTCACGTAGGCCATATTTGAGCTCTATGGTTCACATCTCGGAGGATTGGAGGCATATGATTGTGGCAGAGTATGCCAAGGACACTTGGGCCTCTAGTATTGTTTAGGGATCGACGATTGATACCCGGTACACGCTTGTAAATGACTTGATCCTTTACAAGAATAGGATATATTTGATCCCAGGTTCAGAGGTGAAGAACATTATTATGCGGGCCTTTCATGACATGCCTACAGCAGGACATCCCGGGTATTTCAAAACCTATAGACAGATACGGGAGAGATTCACATGGAAAGGACTCAAGGCAGATGTTCTTCAGTACGTGCGTGAGTGCCCTGTTTGTCAGCAGAACAAGCAGGAGAACACGTACCCGGCAGGTTTATTGCAGCCACTTCCGATTCTTGACAGGAAGTGGGAATGCCTGTCGATGGACTTTATTACGGGCTTGCCTAAAGCCCAAGGGCGAGATTGCATATACGTATTGTGGATTACGGTATGCCCACTTCTTCCGACACACTCTTCGATCACTACCAGCTACGTAGCAGAGGTATTCTTCGGAGGTATTCGACTGTATGGATTGCCCGAAGCATGCGGAGCCTCGTGATAGTCGGTTTGAGTGGTGAGGTATTCGTGACTGCGGGACCGAAGCATAATCGAGCACCAGCTACGGCACCCGCATGCATGGGCGCATGGAGATAGTGAATAAGTGGGTGGAAGGATACCTCAAAATTATATTGCAGGCAGCGTATGGGTCAAATGGATTCATTTGTGTGAGTATTGTTACAACATGACATTCCATATGACCATTCAGATGTCACCTTTCATGGCGTACGGTTATGAGGCGCCGAGTTTCTGGATTTGCTACTGAGCGACAGTAGAGTGCCGAGTGCTGGAGACTTGTTGCAGGAGAGTCAGGATACTATGAGGACTCTCAAGGAAAATATCACCAAGGCACAAAATCAGCAAAAGCAGTATGCGGATCAGAAGAGAACCGAGAGGCATTTTGAGGTGGGTGACATGGTTTACCTTATGATGCAGCCCTACCGCCAGTCCACTCTTAGGAAGAGTGGGTTAGAGAAGCTTAAGCCACGGATACGATCCTTCGTGATCCCGAGGCGAAGTTGGCGTAGGTGGCTTATGAGCTTGAGTTTCCGGCAGAGAGCGGGTACAGCCAATGTTTTCATGTATCACGCCTCAAGAAGGCGCTGGGACACCGTGTGGTACCATCTGCAGTTTTACCCCCTTAGATGATGAGGGAAAGCTGATTTTAGTACCTGAGTTATCCCGAGTACGAGAGAAGCTAATAGGAGGACTATCAGGAATATCTCATGAAATGGAGATTTGCCTGGAGGATGCTACATGGGAGAGCGCAGGATATTCGCAAAGATCCGAGTTGTTTATTGACAACGCAATTTCGGAGGGGTGATCATTATGTCCTCTAGTTGACATCTCTCAGAGCACAGGATTAGCCTATTATGCGACCCTCGTAGGCTGATAGATGGGATAGAGGGTCTTGATGGAGCTTGGCTCAGCTTCAGATTGTCAGTATTTGATCAATTGGCTTTCGTTCGGGCTCGTTCGGACACTTCTAGCCTGAGTTGCTATTTTTAGCAGTATTCAGCACTCAGCGTGGGACCCCTGCTATTTTTAGCAGTATGGATGGATTACGTTCAGAATCATTTCTTTATTCGTCAGTTTCAGACGGCTCGAGCATCGGTCGAATATTGAGAGAGATATTAATATTTAATTGATTTAATTAGATATTAATTGAGAAAGCATTATAATATAAAGTTATAATATTTTATTATAACTTAAGTGATTTCAGTGAAGGGGTCGACCATCATGGAAAGGGGGCTATTTTGACGATTATATTTTAAATTAAAAATTTGGCTGGAGACTATGGAAATATTAAAATAAAAAGTTCAAACTTTTTAATGGTTCCCTATTATTGAGGAAATCGCACTTTTCAGAGTATAAGGCATTTTTCATTGGGAATCGAGCCATTATGTCATTTTGTGAATTGAAAATTGATCAAGTCTTGAGCAGAGCATAGAAGCCTAGGGTTTCAGTCTCGAAACATTGGGGAACGAGCCATCTCCAGTGAGAGCGATTTAGAGGGTGTGAAATATCATCCGATTTATTGCCAGGCAAAGGGATTTCTTCATCCAGAAGAAATTACAAAGCATTCAGAGGTTATTTGCATTTAGAGTTTCAGTTAATAATTCATTACAGAGGAGTTTCTTACCTTGAGGCGTCATTTTTTTATTGATATCTGGAGGCTCTTAAGGAAGCCGTACATTTCATTGATTGCTGCTGCTGTAGCCATACCATCTGCTGACAGGCCGTACCATTCACAAGGGCGTACTTTCTTCTTCAAGCAAATCGCCTACTACAGGATCAGTCTGCCATCACCAATCTGGGCGCCTATAGTCCAGGCATCATTGTTGATCATCAGAAGGTGGGAGAAAGGAGTGATTATTGCAGCCGTACCAAATCAAGGACATTCTTTTATGACAGCAAATCAGGTTTTCATCAAATAAATTATTGCCTTTTTATTTGCATGTACTTGGATCTTATTTGTAAACGTTCCAGAAGTTGAGTAAATGATCTGGTATAAGAAGTATCAATAGATTTCATCATTTTCAGAGATATATTATTTAATTTGAATTTATTCAGTATTTCTATCAAAATCGCATTCTTTCATTATTCTTGCAAAAACCCAAAAACAGTCAAAAAACCAAAAATACTCAAAACATTCAGAAAAACAGTCAGATTCGGAAACAGGGGGAAACTAGGGTTTCTACAACAGCACTCTGTGTTCTTCTAATATAACAGTTATACCACACTTAGCTCTCTTCAATCACAAATGATATTCATTGAAATCCATAACATATTTTCACGTATAGCACGTGATTGTTCTTTAATATGATCTTTATTTCACACATACTACACACACACTTTACACTTGAGTCACTATCACTGTAAGGACATTTAGAAGCATAATGTCCAACTTCTCCACAATTGAAGCATTTAAAAGGGAATTTTCCTTTATATTTCCCTTTTCCTTTCTTGAGTTTTCCCATGAAGGAAGCTTCTGCTTCATCACTTGATTTGTCACTTTGTTCTTCATGCTTTCTCTTGCCTTTTTTAGATGCTTTAAATGAGACTTCCTTTTGTGGCGATCTTCCTTCAATTCTCATCTCATAGGTAGTAAGGATCCCATGTAATTCATCTTTTGATAGCTTATCCAAGTTCATTAATTCTTCCAATGCTGCAACTTTGGCCTCAAATTTTTTAGAAAGAGATCTTAGAATCTTATCAACAATAAAGGCATCATCAATTTCTTCACCAAGTCCTCTCATGATATTCACTGTTTCATCAACACGAAGAAAGTATGAAGCAATATCTTCATCATCTTCCATCTTAAGAGTTTCTAACTTCCTTCGATGAGTTTGCAATTTTGCCTTCTTTACTTTTGCATCACCTTCATAGATGTTTTGAAGCTTGTCCCATATCTCTTTTGCTGATTTGCAACGCATTACTTTTGTGAATTCGGAATCTGTTAGGCTGCAAAGAAGAGCATGCTTGGCTTTTGCATTGTTCTCACTTCTCTTTTTCTCTGCTTGATCCGTTGGAGGGGTAGCTGGAGGTGTATACCCATCAACAACAGATTGCCACACATCAAACCCAAGTGCATTCAAATATGCTTCCATCTTAATACTCCAAAATGCATAATTAGTCCCATCAAAGATGGGTGCTTTCACTGTGTTGTTATGATCTGCCATGTGTGCTCTTAAGGATCTTCAAGCGGTTAGGATTTCAAGAAGGACCTTGCTCTGATACCAATTGAAGAGCACAAAGATATACTGAGAGGGGGGGCGGGGGTGAATCAGCAGATCTATAAACTTTTACCCTTTACAACCTTTATCAACTTCCAATTTTAACACAAAATCAACTATGCAAAAATATCTCAATATAAACAAGTTGACACCAAGATTTTATGTGGAAACCCTTTCAAGATAAAACCACGTACTTTATGATTTATATATATAAGTTTTACAATGAGTGTAGGCACCAACCTACTAGAATCACCAATTATGTAGTTGAGTAGGCACCAACCTACAAGGAGTATCAACCCCTAAACCTGATTTAGTAGGCACCAACCTACACTCATTGTAAAACTTATATATATAAATCATAAAGTACGTGGTTTTATCCCGAAAGGGTTTCCATGTAAAATCTTGGTGTCAACTTGTTTATATTGAGATATTTTTGCATAGTTGATTTTGTGTTAAAATTGGAAGTTGATAAAGGTTGTAAAGGGTAAAAGTTTATAGATATACTGATTCACACCCCCTCGCACCCCCCTCTCAGTATATCTTTGTGCCCCCCCTCTCAGTATATCTTTGTGCTCTTCAATATTGTTGGAAATGTTGTCATTGATGTCAAAAGCATATGAACAAGATTTCATGAACAAATTTATGAGGCGATTGTGTGTAAATTTATGAAAGTTTATGAACAGACTTTAGGAGGAATTGTGAGACATCTTTTGTGAAGATATTGTATAAATCATTTGTTGAAAGTGAGAATGACTATATGAATAGAAGAACAAAAGTATATTTTTTGTGAGAGGCAACATACATCACAAAGGGGAATTAAGTTAAAGTAAGGAAGATTATGATATTGTATATATAATACGGAAAATATCATATATATAGAGCAGCAATTAATTGTGTGCAGCAATTATCCTAAGGGTTAAGTGCAAAAGCAGCAATTAAAGATATATTAAAAAAAGACAAAAAAAAAAGAAGAGAAGGCAGCAATTAAATTTAAAAAGGAATAAAACAAAATAAAATAAAGACAAAACAACCTTGTGACTAAGCTGCTGTGTATGAAGTGCAGAGAAAGACAAACTTCAAACATCTGACGTTGGAAGAAAAACCAAAAATCTGAAGGAGATTATATTCATAGAAAAGAAGCATATAAGACAACACCACAAAAAGACAAACTAAGCATAAGACAAAAATGTTGTATACGTGGCATAGAGTAAGCTATTGGTAAATGACAAGAACATTTCTTAAAGCAATTACTTTATGATATAAAGCATATCATTAAGTGGTGCGATTCACTTCCTAAAATAAGCGCTTCACTAAAAGGCACGATTAGTGACTTAAGTTTTATTAAACAAATAAAAGCAAAAGGCTGTGATCCGTATTGGTGCGACTCCTTGAAGATGTGTGTTTTAAATATGAAATGATACAATTTCCTTAAAGATATTAGATTCTTTAAAAAGTTAAAGTGGGACGATTTGTAAAATCTGAAATCGTGTGAAGGAAAACTAAGTCATATTTCTCAAAGATTAAAATCTGAAGTGATGTGATTCAAAGCATAAATGAAAAGGTGCGATCTTTTACAAAGGATATGTTCCTTTACAAAGATTGCAATCCTTGAGATCAATATATATTTGATTCAAATTCAGAGTTGAAAAAGTGTGTAGTGGATTTTATTGAATATCATACGTAATAAAGAAAGAGAGAAAAATCGGTGTGTGGTGTGTATGGGATAAAAACCAGTGTTCCACGGAGACGCGTCTCCCCCCTTTTTTGTGCCGTCTCCCCGTCCGGGACGTTTCAGAGACTTGGGGACGCCATGGAGACGTCCCTTGGCCGTCCCGCCACCGCCGCCGGGACGTGAGAGACGTCTCTGAGACGGGGGAGACGTCTGGGCGTCTCCGAGACGTCTCAGAGACGTCCAAGCGTCCCTCGAGCGTCTCGGAGACGCCCAGGAGTCTCCCGCGCTGGGACGCATTTTAAAGTGCTTTTTTTTTAAAAATCTTTTATTTTTCTTGAAGTTTGTGCATGGGGCCGAACCCTAAAGGCCTATGGGACCCATCTCAAAGCCTCTAAATGAAATAAAACTCTCAAATTGCTTTCTTTTTTACTCATATATGCATTTGATGTTTTGGAGCAGCTAGGTGAAGAAGAGGAAAACCAGTGAGAAGAGTGAGTGAAAGAGTGAGTTTGAGGTGCTGCAAGTGCAAGAGGGGTGAGAAGGAGAAAGAAGAAGAAGAGGAGGAGCATTCTACACCAATTTTGAAGGATTTTTCAAGCACAAGGTAGGATTTTATGACTGTTTTTCTTAGTTTTTTCAATTTTTTTTTGTTTTGTTTTCCAAGTTTTTAGATTCATTTTGAAAATGTAGTTTGATGTTTTTAATGGGCATTGAAATGAAAATCAAAACATGAATATGCATTTGCAGCCACATGTCTATGAAATTATGATTAAAAATTTAATCATAATTTCATATACATGGCTGCAAATGCATATTCATATTCTTCATTTTCATTTCAAGGCTCATTTTTTTTTCTTTCATCTTTCCATCAAGATTCATCATGAAATTTTAAAATTTTATTTTCAAATTTGTTAAACAGAAACTAGGCTGAAACTAGGCACTTATAGAATTTATTTGTTTATTGCAGTGTCACAATGAGCTCTCATGACAATGATGACATCAACATGAGTGAGGATGAAGCTCATTCACATAGTGATGTTGATCCTGAATATGAACCTGGGGTTGAGGGGGATGACCATGGGGATGAGCATGAAGTCCAAACTAGTTCCATGGCAAGTGAAGCAAGTAATGTAAATTGCCCTTCTGCAATATTGGCAAAGTATGCTAGGGGTCCTTTTGATCCCACTTCCCCTCTCAAACAATTTGCAACAAAAGATCTAAGCAGGCAACCGCAAGCGGCAACAACTGGTGGCACAAGGAGGTGGAAGTGCAACTTTTGTGGTGGTGGGTGGTATGGCAGCATCACTAGAGTTAATGCACACCTCCTTTTCATTAAAGGAAAAGGTGTGGGGATATGTCGTTTTTTATTAAAACCGGAAAACCTGAAATTCAAAATTGAAATAAATAAGTTATGGGGTGTTCATGATGATACTCCAGTTGCACCTGTGCCTACTACTTTGTCTCATAGGACACAGCTTCAGCATAGCCAACAACAGAGATCTAGCCATACTTTGCAGACGAGAGTAGGAGGGACACCAGGTTCTTCTTCTAGTGCCTATGCAGGAGAGGGGAGGGGGAAACGGAAAGTGCAAAGTCAAACTCAAAGTAACCCCATTGCAGATTTGTTTAATGTGCAGCTCAAGGATGAGATAGATGATGCCATTGGCAAGTTCTTCTTTGCCAATGGCATCCCGTTTCATGTTGCCCGATCTCCTTATTTTAAGGATATGATATCGATGGTGGCAAAGGGAGGACCATCATATGTGCCACCAGGTGAGACGAAATTGAGGACAGCGATCTTGGATAAGAACTATTCCAAGATCAATTTGTTGATGGAGAAGATGAAGGAGTGTTGGATTGAGACAGGATGTAGCATAGTCATGGATGGGTGGACGAACATTAGCCATCGTCCACTCATTAACATCATGGTTACATGTACTGAGGGCCCATATTTTCTTAAGGCAGTTGATTGTTCAGGGCATCGCAAAGATGCTGATTTTCAGTTTGAGGTTCTCAGAGGTGCTATTGAGGAGGTTGGGCCACAAAATGTGGTCCAAGTTGTGACAGATGCTGCGCATGTGTGCAAAGCTGCAGGGAGACTTATTGAGGCTACTTATAGGCATATCTGGTGGACCCCATGTTGTGTGCATGCCATGAACAATGCACTCAAGGACATGGGAAAGATTGAATGGATTAGAGCAGTGGTTCATGATGCGAGAGATGTGCAGATGTTTATCTGCAACCACCACACATCACATGCACTTTTCAGGACCTTCGCTAAGAAGGAGTTCCTGAAACCTACTGATACGAGATATGGTTCTTATTTCATTCTCTTAGACAGAATGATTGAGTTGCAAGAGGCACTGCAACTCATGGTCATGACAGCAGATTGGAGTAGGTGGGCCGAGTCTAGGACAGAGCATGGGAGGAAGGTGAAGGATACAGTGAAGAGCGATGTGTTTTGGGCTGATGCAAAATATATTGTTGCCATCATTAAACCAGTTTTCCAGGTTATCAGGTATGGGGATGCGGATGCACCTAGCCTTGGAGAGGTGTATGAGTGCATTGATTCTATGCTTGATCAGATGAGGGCTGTTGTGCGAGAGAGGGACCCTACATTAGCATTCTACCACGAGCACATTCAGCCAATCATTCACAGGAGATGGGAGAAGCTCAACACTCCCTTGCACATGGCAGCCTATGCACTTAATCCTAAGTGGTACTTGACTAGGCCTGGTAGAGTAACACCGATACAGGATGCAGAGGTGAAGGCAGGGTTCTTTAGGTGCATTGAGAGGATGTATGATGATGTAGATGCCAGTGTGATTCGCACTGAGTGGACCAAATTTGCCACTCTTAGAGGTTATTCAGATGCAGCCAAGATGGATATGCGAACTATGGCGCAGGAGGACCCAATTTTGTGGTGGACTTGCCATGGATCAGGATCTTTGACTACCACTCTAGCCATTCGATTGTTATCTCAGGTTTCTAGTTCTTCAGCTGCTGAGAGGAACTGGTCTACATATAGCTTCATCCACTCTCTTAAGAGGAACAGACTTACCTCTAGGAGAGCAGAGAAGCTTGTGGCTGTACATAGTGCTTTGCGTCTCATTGACCGCAAATCACTTTTGTACAAAGAGAGTCCAGCAGCACGGTGGGATGTAGACCCAGAGGAGCCAGCACAGATTGATGAGGATGCTGCAGTTTCGGCTTCAGATGCAGGGCTGGTTGGTATTAGTTTGGCAGTGCTTGATCGCGAGGATTCTAGTAGTTCGAGTGATGAGGAGTTTGGGGATGATTAGAGGCCTCCCTTAACTACATTTTTGCATTTTGTACTTATTTTGATTATGATATCAAACTATCAATGTACTCATGCTACTTATTTTTATCATTATGATATGATATTATGATGTGACATGTCATATTTTCGATATTCATATAATAGAAATCTCAAATTCGACAATTTCATTTGTCAAATTTTAATATTTTATTTGATTAGTGATTACTAATAGTTTTCAAGTATTCAAAATGTTAGTATTTGCAATTTTACTAATTTGCCAAAGTTTAATTTGAATTGTTATTCTAAAACATCTTCTTATAACTAGTTATTCAAGTACCCTATGTATATCAGCGCCGCCCCCCCGCCGCCGTCCCCCCGCCGTCCCCCCACCGTCCCCAAACTTAGACCCCTTGTCCCCCCGTCTCCGAGACCCGTCCCCCACATGGAGACGCGTCCCCTTCAGGAGACTCCGTGGAACATTGATAAAAACGCTTCATCCTTGAGTTGTAAGAAAGTGTAGTGTGTGTGTGGAATAACTGTTATATCAAAAGAAACACAAACTGTTGTATGAGAGAAATGTATGACACCTGAAGAATGTAAAGTGCTGAGTAATGTAAAGTGTTGAGTATCGAGTGGAATAAATGCTAGATCTTTAAAATACAGTTAGAGGTGTGCTGGAAATGTGTGTGTAGCAAAGACCATCAAGTATATTCAATAAGGAGAGAAGTTTGATGAAAAGGATATAAGGTACATTATAGCAGAGATATACTATCAGTTTAAGATCATACGTCTGGCAGATCTATGATTAAACTATAACAGATTTCTGAAGAAGTCTACTACAGTTTGAAGAAGGAAAGTACTAGCAAAGAGTGAATCATTTGAAGATCAAATACAAAGGATTCAGTAGAAATTTATAAAATGTTTTGAATCAGATCTTTGGTAGTCTAGAGACAGTGTTAGATCAATTGTGTGAAGAATACATGCAGATTTTTTGAAGCAGACTTAAGTGGAATAAAAGCAGATTTTGTATATAGCAATAAATATTGAAGACAAAACATATACATCAGATTTGTAAGAAGGTTGTTTGAGCAGAATTGTCCATCATCTGTTGAGGAAGCAACAATTGAAGGTGAAACGCTATCATTCAAATTATAATTTTTGCCAGGTTGGTGCTTGGCAAGCAGGGGTTGGTGCTCCTTGTAGGTTGGTGCCTACTAAATCAGGTTTAGGGGTTGATACCATTATTTGCTCCAACTCGCAAACCACAGCAAGGAAGCAAGGGTTGACTTTGGGAAAGGGTCGAGCTTTCCTAGAAATTCAAGCTCTTGCTCATAAAATATGGAAATCTGCAATAAGGGGCGCCAATAGCATAGGAGTAGAATGCACAAATACCCACAACCAAAAATAAATCACCATGAAAGCTGTTAATGATTTTCTCCTACAACAAATGATGAACCAACAACCATAAAATATTAAAACATGAAATCTTCACCAAAATCTGAATTACTGATGAATCAAACTCCTCCACAATCCAATGAAACTGAAATTGTATCAATTCCAAAGTTGGGCGACCCCAAAGCAACCATTAACCAAGCACAATATCACCACGAAAAAGCCCAGCTCGAATCCCAAGCACCGAATACAAGGTTCGGCCCTAGGAAGGAATCGACCTTGCTTTTAAAATCAATCTTTCCATGTAAAAATCTGCAAATGCACAATAAGAGGCGCCAAGAGCAAAGACACTAAATGATCAAACATCCATAATGAAATTAAAATTATTCTAAGAGCTGCTATTGAATTTTTGCTTCAGCCATTCAAAAACCAGCAAGCTCCAAAATTGAAAATAACATCAAAATTCTGCAACAATGAAGTTCAATATGTACTTCTGAATGAAGCACACTCTCAAGCAACCATCAAGGGAATCATAGTTTCAGGCCCGAAGAATGGAGTAGAATTGCTAAGCTTCCCCTTAGCCGGGTTCTGAATTCAATCCAATAGCATTTCGATATAATTTTCCAAAGATGATAAATGAATGGGCAATGGTCTACTTTTATAGAATTGAAGATGATTGTTGGCTTTCCATCTTCCTCCAAAAGGGATGCCCCTTTTACTTTTGCAATAATTTAATTTTTAGAACATTTAATTCACCTTTTCTCCTCTTCATTTTGGCGTCCAAGCTTCCTTGGGGAAATATTAAACATTTAAATGTTTAATTTGTTTAATCTCCTTCATGAGGCATCCTCCCTTAATGGCCCCCTTTTAAAACAACATTAAGTTATTAATGTAGGCCATGGGTCCTATAATGCATTTTAAAACATTAATGACTTAAAATAAATCATTTCACCAAAATGAGCCTCAAAATGTTGAAAGCCAATTATGCTGCAAACTGCGCTACCCGAAATGGAAACTGAGCTGATTGCTGATGCTACTGCTCAAGATGGCAAGGCCAGAAATAAAATTTACTAAAAATAGTAAATTTTGAAAAGTTCAATGTAATTAGATTTCCACAATCCATATGAATTTATGTCTGAATGCTTCTGGATTTGATTGTGTCCTCTTTTTTCATCGACGTTTTGGATCACACTCAGTGAACCATCATCACGATAGAGAGTTGAAAAAGATGAGCTTTTTGAAATAGTAAATTCTGAAAAATTGTTCAACTCACTTTGCATGCTATATCATTGCAAAGCTCTTTGAAAACCCAGAAAGAATCCGCAATCCAAATCTCAAAACTCCAATGTGTTGGCTAAAATTAGCAAGTTCCAGAAAAGGTTGTCAGACAAAAATGCATGTCACACCATTCTGAAGCTCTCCAAAAACCTAGAAAACTCCACTAGACATGCATCAGAGACACTAACATGCAAACCTTAAAAAATGCTTCAGAACCCCCTATAAAATAGGAAACCCTAATTTTACCTCTGACGAGCCTACAGACTTTTGGAAATAGGTTATCAGTCACTGAAGAGCGTTTGACTAAGATGGGCACATTACAATCCGCTCTTCCCAAAATTGCTTGTCCTCAAGCAATTCCAATGCTACCCCAAAATCACCATGCTGAACCAAACTGAAACTAAATATGATCCCAGGGTCCCAAATCAACCTCAGTAACACTGTTACTCTAA
The DNA here is from genome assembly GCA_007258455.2 of Sequoia sempervirens. Classification (NCBI taxonomy): domain Eukaryota; kingdom Viridiplantae; phylum Streptophyta; class Pinopsida; order Cupressales; family Cupressaceae; genus Sequoia; species Sequoia sempervirens. The sequence goes on along the minus strand of VDFB02368222.1, from coordinate 36,174 downwards.
CTCGCTGTGCTACTCTGACTAAAACATCTGAATACCCAAGGTGGAGCAACATATCTCAGTCCACAAAAGACAATGTACCAAACATGTCAGTGCCCGGGTCCCATATCAGTCTGTAGGACCTCCAAACCTTGCTGTCATACTTCTGATCAGCAACAAAAATGTTCTCAAACAAGTCACCAAATCAATGCCAAGCAAAGAACCATGCTCCACACTTCATCTCAATCCAAAAGGATATACAATCACTGAAAAAACTCCAAGAAATCTTCACATATTTCACTTCAAGAGCCTCAATTTGACAAATCAAATCAATTAATAACTCGCTGCCCCAAACAGTAATGTATGAGTTGGTAACAAGAAATCCACCGTCAATCATAAAAAAATAGCCCATACCTGAATTTTGCTCATACTGAATCATTCCCTTGCTCATTTGAGGCAGAAATTCAGTCCAAATAAGAGATGGAGAGCCCTGAAAATGAAATAACCAGCTACCTAACAGGTCTGAAATAAACATCTTAGGACCTGATTTTTGGAAAATCAGCATCCAAAAAGTCAAGCAGCAGCTGCAACATAATAATTTTTCATCAAAATTGACATGGCTGCTCATGAATAAGGCTGGTGACACCTTCAACAAAGGTCCCAGTGCCACCACAAACCATCTTTTGATCACATTTTCTTTCCCAATCACCGTTTTATGATCAAAAGTAATGAACCAATGACAGAAAAAGAAGGTAGCAACAATTAAAGGACTGAAATTTTGGAACTTATCTCTCCAACAAACCTTCTTTTTATGCATACTAATCTTCACACAAATATACTTGGAATCCCAAATACTATTTTTCAACTGGAAATATTTCCCAACACAAGAGCAAATGATTACAACAACATTCTGAATATGATGTGCCGGTTTATCCCTTTTAGAATTTTCAATATTACCTTCTTGTCGAGTAATGCCAGGATCCCAAACCAACAATAATGAAAAACCACTTCTCAGACAAAGAACTGCTCACTTGAATCCTTTGATTTGCTTGTTCCATCTGAATTGCCGCTTCTTGAAACTCCAAAAAGTATTCAACCAACCTATGTTCGTTGAAGAGATTGAATCCAAAATCTTGTGACATGATTTGCCAGAAAGGTTCCATGAATCCTTCATCAAATACAATTCTAAAATCAATCACTCTAAGAGAAGATGGAGATATACTTTTCCATGAACCCTTCATCAAATACAATTCTAAAATCAATCACTCTAAGAGAAGATGGAGATATACTAAAGTCTGACAAGAGCCTCACAAGCATCCTCATCAAAAAATGAATAAAATCCTCACCAATACACCAATCAACTCTTTGCTGATGAACAATAAGAATGTCCTCATTTCTTTGTGATTCAAGAGTTACCATTTTTTGCTGAATAGATGTACTAGGAGCAGCAGTAGATTCAGCTTCATGCAACTCATGATTCAACTCGCCAATGTTGGAATACAAACTGAAATTTCCTCTTTTAGTAATTTTTGAAGTAATTCCTTCATCATTTTCAAAAAGAGGGTTTACATAAACCCTGCTAGCACCTTCTTCATACAAGAGATTATCAAAAGTCTGAAAAGCTTTTTGATGAAAATTTGAATGCTCCGGTTTCTTAGGACAGCATTCCAAATCATATGTTTCTTGTATGAGATCCAACTCATCAAGAATTTCCTGAAGCTCCTCTGCTCTTCTTTTGTTTTCTTGCTCCCAAGAACATTGAACAACAAAAGTCTGATTCTCTGCTTCAATTAGAGTCTCGTGTACTTCTTGCAACTTGGCTCTAGTAAGCTCGTTCCATTCCAATGCCTTGTCGGCAATTTTGGCCACTGTCTTTATTACGAATGATGTGCAAAAGACTTGTTTTGATTTCCTCCAAAGTAGCCTTAATGGACCTCATATCAGCAATGGAAATGCAACAAACATCTACTCCTCTTGGCACATCATAAATCAGATTTTCAACATGCTGATGAATTCCATCAAGCTTTGACAGAACTTGAATTCCATTTTCAATAGTCTTGGAACTTGAGCTGAAATCTTCAAATGCTGGTTGAGATGGTGTAGTACAACTTTGATGGATAAAGATCTCAAAGATTGTTTGAGCTGTACTCTTCAACTTGTCACGCATGTGATGAACACTCTTCATCATCCCGTCCATAGTGCCTTCCAAATCCTTAGCCCTCTGCCTTAGCTTGACTTCAGGTGAAGAGAAATCTTCCTTATAACTACTAGAAGCTTCTCTTTCCATGTTGTCTTCTACACATGATTCTAGGGAGTTAGTCAAATCAGCTTTGAAGTGGGAAGGGACATCAGCTTCCTCTTTCTCCTTCTCCTCCTTAACTTGACTTTCAAACCAGCATTCTCCGGAATCGTGAAGAAGCACTTCACTGGTTGAACACTTATCTTCTACTAACCGAACTACTCCTTCATTCGGATTTGCTTTTGTGGCTTCTTTAATCGCATTACATTCTTCTACTAACCGAACTACTCCTTCATTCGGATCTGCTTTTGTGGCTTCTTTAATCACATTACATTCTTCTATAGAATGCTTGGATGAGTGCAAATTTGTAGAGACCCTCTGAACATTTGCATGGATTCAAAGGGGTTCCAATTTTCATCCCCCTCCCCAGCTTCAAAAATCTCCTCTTTGTTCTCAACAGTCTTCTTCAAAAATGGTTTCAACTTTTCTTTGCACTGACTGAAAATTTCATTAACTAACAAATCAATAGTGGGAGAAATCTGCTCTTCACATTCATAAGCATTCTTGAGAAGGGATTAGACACTTTCGGGAAGAGAATCAACTTCTTTGATGGTGTCAATTAGAACATTCTTAATAGCTGCAAACACCCTCTTCCTGCTCACTCCAAGTCGAAGTGGAGATAATTAAACAAATGGTAAATCTAATTTTCCATCTCCAATTCTATCAAAAGGATGCAAGTTCTTACTTCTGAAAATGTTTTTAAAACAACAACTCTCCTTGAAAACAAACCACTCCCAGTTTCATCCAAATCTTGGAAACTCTCCACTATCATATTTAATATGATCTTCATGGTTTCTTTATCGTAGGGCAATTGTGGTTCCACAATTCTTATCACTTCCATGAAGCGAGATGAAATCAACAACTTGGTTTCTTCATCTGGATGCCTCAGCGAATAGGGCTGATTCAAAAAGGTTACAACAGGTGCTAACGCAAGCTGCATCTCCTCAGATGATGATTGCTTTACTTGTCTCAAACATTGTTCTATCAAATGAAAAATGTTCTCTTCATTTTCCCTTGACTGAAATTCTTTGTCTAAGTCTTTTTCCAGCCATATAGAGTCTCTACCAACTTCATCTCTTCTTCATTAGCCATGCCTAACGGCCAACTTTTGGATACCACAAGGGGCTGAACTAGAATTTGTACTGACTTTCGGTGTAGTATCGGAGATCTCTGTCACTCATTTGCCTAAACACGAAGCACTGATCAACAAGATGGCAGGATCTTCTGCTCTGATACCATTAAAATATGCCCCTTAATTTTTTCTTCAAATTTTCACAACACAAACCAGCACTACGCCAATTGATTAGTGTTAGCTTCCAAAAGATAATCAAACTAAATGAACTCAATGCCAAGAATGTTCACCAAGATCCTTTAGAAGGCGAGTTGATAGCATATGGTGGAGGAAACTAAGCTACAACTGAATGCAAGTAGGGGGTGATCTAGCCATGAGAGTTTCCACGCTACCACTTATTCAGTGGGGAGCAAAAACATTACAATACAAGGCAATTCATCTATTTAGCGGGCATCCACTTGACAGTGGGGATTCGCCACTTAAACAGTGGGTGAATGATGATGATACAATATAAATTGTCTACACACTGGCGGTAAACCATCCAGGGGTTACAATGTTGTGAATTAAACACAAATAAATGTAGTAAATGAATGTCTGGAACAGTACTACTGTTTACAGTCTTACAACATAAATAATCTGCAAATATCAAGTGTTTATTACAAAATTTTAACAATATTAAAGCTCCAAGTTTGCTGCAAAGATCTTCACTATATCTCCAATTACAAAGTAAATGGAAAGAGCATGAGAATAAGCATAGAATTGAGATGTCAGGGACTAATATGAATAGCAGCAAACAGTCTTCTCAAACCAATATATAATTCACACATGAAAGCTGCAAATGATGAACAAACTCAAATAAAATGAACTCACTATTTTTCCAAATGCTAGGCAATCAAGAAAGATCATCAACAAGCATATAAAAACCATTATCTGCTCCAACTCGCAAACAACAGCAAGGAAGCAAGGGATGGCTTTGGGAAAGGGTCGATTGCCTAGAAATTCAAGCTCTTGCTCATAAAATATGGAAATCTGCAATAAGGGGCACCAATCGCATAGGAATAGAATGCACAAATACCCACAACCAAAAATAAATCACCATGAAAGCTGTTAATGATTCTCTCCTACAATAAATGATGAACCAACAACCATAAAATATTAAAACATGAAATCTTCACCAAAATCTGAATTACTAATGAATCAAACTCCTCCACAATCCAATGAAACTGAAATTATATCAATTCCAAAGCTGGGCGACCCCAAAGCAACCATTAACCAAGCACAATATCACCAAGAAAAAGCCCAGCTCGAATCCCAAGCACCAAATACAAGGTTCGGCCCTAGGAGGGTTTCGACCTTGCTTTTAAAATCAATCTTTCCATGTAAAAATCTGCAAATGCACAATAAGAGGCGCCAAGAGCAAAGACACTGAATGATCAAACACCCATAATGAAATTAAAATTATTCTAAGAGCTGCTATTGAATTTTCGCTTCAGCCATTCAAAAACCAGCAAGCTCCAAAACTGAAAGTAACATCAAAATTCTCCAACAATGAAGTTCAATATGTACTTTTGAATGAAGCACACTCTTAAACAACCATCTAGGGAACCATAATTTCAGGCCCGAAGAATGGAGTAGAATTGCTAAGCTTCCCCTTAGCCGGGTTCTGAATTCAATCTAGCAGCATTTCGATATAATTTTTCAAAGATGATAAATGAATGAGCAATGGCCTGCTTTTATAGAATTGAAGATGATTGTTGGCTTTCCATCTTCCTCCAAAAGGGACGCCCCTTTTACTTTTGCAATAATTTAATTTTTAAAACATTTAATTCACCTTTTTCTCCTCTTCATTTTGGCGTCCAAGCTTCCTTACGGAAATATTAAAAATTTAAATGTTTAATTTGTTTAATTTCCTTCATGAGGCGTCCTCCCTTAATGGCCCCCTTTTAAAACAACATTAAGTTATTAATCTAGGCCATGGGTACTAAAATGCATTTTAAAACATTAATGACTTAAAATAAATAATTTCACCAAAATGAGCCTTAAAATGTTGAAAGCCAATTATGCTCCAAACTGCACTGCCCAAAATGGAAACTGAGCTGACTGCAGATGCTACTGCTCAAGATGGCACTGCAAGAAATATAACTTACTAAAAATAGTAAATTTAGGAAAAGTTGCTCAACTCACTTTGCATTCTATATCATTGTGAAGCTCTCTGAAAAGCCTAGAAAGAATCTGCAATCCAAATCTCGGAACTCCAATGTGCTAGCTAAAAATAGCAAGTTCTAGAAAAGGTTGTCAGATGGAAATGCATGTCACACCATTCCGAAGCTCTCCAAAAACCTAGAAAACTCCACTAGACATGCATCAGAAACTCTAATATGCAAACCTTCAAAAATGCTTTAGAATCCCCTATAAAATAGGAAACCCTAATTTTACCTCTGGCGAGCCTACAGTCTTCCGGAAATAAGCTATTAGTCACCGAAGAGCGTTTGACTAAGATGGGGACATTACATCATTGATCTTTTATATCCTCAAGTTTCAAGATAAAAGATGCACTTCTTGAAAGGTGATGACCTTTCAACCAAGCATGATTCTTCTTTATGGGTTGGTAGTCTTTCCAAACTAATCGATCCCTTGTTATCCGTACTTGCTGAATCGTTGCATTGGTAGTGAATACCCAAGGTTGATATCTCAATAGTCCCGAATTCTTCTAAGATATGGTGTTGTGGCTAAGGACGAAGGATTTGTATAATACCCTACACGAGAGGCTTACTTAACAAATAACCCTCGATAGGCATATAGTCTCCTCTGGTTCCACGTCACCCAGGCAAAAGCAACCTACTATCAAGCCATGTCAAATCTCTAAGTATGATGCATAGTGAAGGAGTATCGGTGGCAGCAATCTTCAAAAAGGCCCACTACCGTTTGTAGATATTTTGCTGATAACACCTCATACGGCATCATAGGAGCTATAAATTCGTTTGAATGTCATTCACAAACCTCTTAATCCTCAATGGTTTCCGACCACATGGACTATTAAATTCTTTGATAGTAATAAATTTGATATTGCAATTATATCAATTCCTGAGCATAGTCAAGTTACTCCATTTACAACCGCGATTATGAGTAGCGGCCAGAAAATGACAGATATGTGACTGAACCGACAATTTCAAAGATATTTCTGATAAACTCTCGACAGCGATGCTAGTGGATAACCTTCAATGGCTCAATAGGTAATACCAAGCAATAGTCGTATGAACCATCCTTAATATGAGTTTCAACCCTTTCAATTGATCGTTGCTTCTTGCTAAGTAATGCAATTTTTGTTTTCTTTCATGTATTGTCCAAATATCATATAATATTTAAATCAAATCCTTTAACATGTCTTTTAATAAGATTATTAATAGTTAAGCATAATGCTTGGAGTAACAAAATAACCATTCAAATATATCGTAATCTTTCCAGAGTATGAGCGATGACTTAAAGTAATCTCTTATTTTAATTATGGGTACCGTTGTTTCTTAACTCCAACATAATCGCCGAAGGTAATACAGTCCCTAAATTCAATGTAAATCTTGGAGATGATTTTTTATGTCAATAATATGAACTGGGTTGATAACAATCAATTCTCGATGCTTACACAAGATACTACTTCAACGTTATATCAATGTCAATATAAATATTGGTGGCTTTGGCATTCGAATGACATTCAATATTTGACTTGTCAAACCTCCACGTGAGCTGTCAGGGTCTAATAATTTACTTCCTCATTCATACTTGCATGGTAAAGTGTAGCAGTGAAGAAATAGAATTGACTCTTCCTAATAATGATAATATGATATATAGTCAACCTTTGTAGTCAACTTTTAATCTTTAGCTGTTGCCGACAACAAGGATGTCGACTTTGGATAATATCGACTATCTTTAATCGATCTCTAAAGCAACCCAATCGGATAATAGCCTTTTAATATTACTTTCTTTGTGCCATAAAATGGGACATTACATAGATCTAGAAGGAAAGGGAATTGTGAAGAATTATTATGACTGATTACAAGTAAATATTACAGTACATCCTATGCAATTAATCTAATAATCAAGTGGCTCTAGTAATAGACAGTAGTACTAGCAAATAAACTTATTTAAATTATTGTTCTCCAAATGCAGCGATGAAGAGTTGTAACTATTGCAAAAGCAATAGAGGTGAAGAGGTGTAACTCCCTCAAACTTAAGATATAAGAGGAAGAGCATTTCATTTGAGAAGGACATCCATAACATCATTCAATGAATCAATTAAGAATAAATATTATGTGACTCCTTATAATGTGGAAGATTGTGACTCCTAATGTGAAAGGCTGTGACTCTTTCAAGTATGAAAGGTTGTGACCCCCTCAATAATAAGATATATAAGGGAGATCAATCCCTTGTGAGAAAGGATCAATAGGTTGTGACCCCCTCAATAATAAGATATATAAGGGAGATCAATCCCTTGTGAGAAAGGATCAATTTGGGAATGAATCAATGAATGAATTTAGAAATAAATTAATATTCTCAAAAGCTAGCAATGAAGGGTGGTGACTCCTTCAAGAAGTGGATTTTAAGGGTAAATCAATTCAGCATATCAATAACGTGGAAAAAAAGGTTTAAGAAAGAAAAAGAAATCAAGACATCTCTTTGGAATAGAAATTGAGAACAGCTATTAATAATATTCAGAAATATAATTGGTGGCAACCATTTAAGAGTAAATTTATCATTTCATCAAGAGGTATTTATCTAGATATAATCTAGCAAATTCCTTGAGAAGTCATGCCTTGAATTTGAGGAACTATTTTGCAAATAGGAAGGACGACCAACCTCTCAAGTTAACAAAAGCTGAAGGATGACCAGCTTTCATGCTCTTATCAAGCACGCCACCCAAAGATGGAATGGACGGCCAGCCTTCCATGCTCGTGGGCCAAGAGGTGGAACGGATGACCAGCCTTCTATGCTCTTGGGCTTGATCAAGGAGGATAGCCAACCTCCAAGGTGGATTGAGGGATGGAAGGGCAGCCCCCCTTCCATGCTTTTGGAATACAAGGACGGCTAGCCTTGAGATTGCCGTTTGCAAGCATTTTTATTGTATTCACAATGTGATTTGCTGTAAGGAATATGCTATGATATGTTGATTCAAAAATTAATGATGCTATAATTTATTGATATAAATATTATGATGTTTTTATGTATGGATTTGAATATCATCATACTTTCTTGTTACCTAATATTACTAATATCAGTTTTGAGTGATTAATATTGTTTGTAGGTGTAAAACCAGGAATATCCCAATAAGGAACATTACAAGGGCTGCGGCAGACTTTATTAAGCCCTTTAAGGCTGCGCTTGGGTAGTGGTAAGGCTTTAAAGCCTTTCAATATGCATCAACCCCCTCTTTGAATATTCAAATGATGTGTACGACTCCCTTGGGGACCTCAATATGGTACGATTGAGTGTAAACCCAACTTAAGTAAAAATATGATTCTTAATTTGCTCTTTTCATTGCGGACACTGATGAAACATACACTTATATTGAGAGGGGGGGATGAATTGGTATAGATTTAAAACTTAACTCAATCAAGCATATCAATATTACTTCAAGCCCTAATTATCCATAGAAATATCATCCATGCAAGATGTAGCAATTAGAGAACAAGCACAAGAGACACAATTTTACGTGGACACTCTTACAGGAGAAAACCATGGCAAAATCTTGCTTGTATTAATCTTCTTACAAAATTTGTAGGCACCAACCCACTGGGGACTCTAATCCCCACCACTAAGCCCCAACTCAGCAAGAGACTTCAATCTCTTCAACAAGAGGCTCCAACCTCACGATCTCCTCAAGTAGGAGGCTCCCACCTCCACAAGAAAAATATTATAATTTTTATTTGTAACTTCTCAGATCTGCTCTAACACCTTCTTACAAATCTGCCAAACTCCCTTTCATAGATCTACATATAGTCAACAAAATTGGCAATGATGTCTTCACAAATTTGGCAATAATGTCTTCACAAATTTGGCAATTATGTCTTCATGAAATCTGCTAATAAACTGCCATGATCTTGTTTGTGTCACTTCTTTTCCCTTCACAAAATCACTCCTATAACTTTGCTCACATATGCCTTATAAATCTGCTTGAATAGTTTTTTGTTTTTGCTCTTCATATAACAAATATTCCTTGAATTGATTAAGTTTGCCTCACCTTCGAACTTGTATTTATATATGCCCAAAACAACTCTTCACCCAAGGAGTGTGACCCTCCAAAGGGGTTGGCCCATTATCCAAAATAATTTTTATTTATTTTATTTTGCCTCCCAAAATTTGGGTGCACCTTCTTGGGGGGTCATCCTACTTTAAAAAAATAAAATATAAAAATTAATTAATTTTTAGGGGAGGTTGGCCCACATAACATAGCTTTTAATTTTGGTTTTGATTTCATCTATGGGTCGGCCACCTTTGACATCAATGACAACAATTTTTCCAACAATCTCCCCCTTTGTCATTGATGGCAACCCTGCAAAGAAATAATCTTGAAATGCAACATAAACATACTTCTCTCCCTAATTGATAAGCTCCCCTTGATTGACATGCCCCCCCTTACTCTACTTCTCCCTCTTTGACATCAATGGCAAAGGTCTTCTGAGGTTGAAAGATAACACGATGAATAGCTTCCCTCGAACATATGCTTCTTTTGAAAGATTTAGTGACTGGATGAGAGTGATATCACTCCCAAATTCTCCCTTATGTACTCAAAAGTCTCTTTTGGTAGTGGCTTTGTGAAAATATCCGTAATCTGTTCCTTTGTAGCAACATATTCTAACTTCACCTACTCATTAACCACTTGCTCTCTTAGAAAATGATATTTGATTAGAATGTGCTTCATTTTGGAATGCATAACTGGTTTCTTCAATATGTTAATTGCACTTGTTTTAACACAAAATATGGATATGGGGTGCTCATACTCAACCTTGATGTCCTTCAAGGTTTGCTTCATCCAAAGGATTTGAGTGCAACAAGAAGTTGCTGCAATACATTCCGCCTTTGCTATGGACAAAGGAACTGACTCTTGTTTCTTACTTAATCATGATACAAAATTGGGGCCAAGAAAGAATGCTCTTCCACTTGTGTTTTTATTTGTCATCAATACTGCTGGTCCAATTTGCATCCGTGTATGCTGTGAGGGTGAAATCTTCACCTCTTGGGTACCACAACCCAAAATCCATAGTGCTCTTTAAATATTTGAATATTCTCTTCATTGCTTGCACATGTGTTTCCTTTGGTGCAGCTTGAAATTGTGCCACTAAACCAACTGCTTGCATAATGTCAGATCTTGTTGTCACATATAGAAAACATATAGAAAACTTCCAATCATGGACCTATATAGAGTTTGGTTTGCTTCTGGAGGTTCATCATCGTTGCGTAATTGTACTCACTGGATTGCAGTCCTCCATCTTGAACATCTTGAACATTTCTTTAATATCTTGGTTTGTGAAGTGAATATCCCCTTATCTAATTGGGAAATTTGCAACCCGAGAAAGAAAGACAACTCACCAACCATGGACATTTCAAACTCCTTTTGCATGTTTTCTGCAAACTTTTGGCACATATTATCATTGCTACCTCTGAAAATAATGTCATCCACATAAACTATAACAATTAACTGATGATCACCTTCAGTTTTGATGTATAGATTGCTATCAGCAATACCCTTTTTGAAGCCCTGCTGTTGTAGATACTTGTCCAAACTTGAGTACCAAGCCTTGGGGGCTTGCTTCAGCCCATAAAGTGCCTTCTTTAGTCTACATAGTCCTCATTCTCTAATGTGAGAAATCCTTCGGGGTGTTCAATACACACTTCTTCCTCCAAGTTTCCATTAAAGGCTGATTTGACATCCATTTGATAGACTTTGACATTCTTGAAACAAGCAAATGCTAAGAACATCCTTATAGCCTCCATACAAGCAATAGGGGTAAAAGTTTCTTCAAAATCAATTCCTTTGACTTGAGCGCATCCCTTGCATACTAATCTTGCCTCGTTTGTAATGTCCCCTTTTTTGGCATGATCATGTTTGATGGTGGTTAGCCTATTACTCAGACTCTCGTAGGCTGAACATGATTTGGTTAGAGGGTCAATGGCCTTATTTGGTGGGTTTTGTCATTTCCACCCTTTGAGTTCAGTGTTGGGATCAGTGCAAGCCTTGGCAGTTTAGTGATTGACAGCTTCTAACGACACGTCAATATGTTGAGTTATGAGCGAGATATTAATATTCCAGTGAATTAAAGTGTTTTTACTTTATTTGATGGAATATTATAAAGTCAACTTGATTTTATAATAAAGTAATCCCTTAAATTTATCTAAGTGGAAATTAAAACACTTTATCAAAAGGGGCGCCCATTTATTTAATCATTGACTATTTTAAAATTATAAAATACATTTTAAATGTATTTTAAGTGAAAAGTGGTGTCACTTTTAGGAATGTGTGCCATTTGGCTTTATATGCAAGCAAAGGAGAAATCAAACTGATTATTGATTCATTGATTATTTGATATTTCCTCTCTGGCTTTGGCTTGAGCTTGGTTTTTTTGAGTCAAGGGTTTCAGGATACTTCATCTCTAGAGAGCGACAATTCTTCACAGATAAAGTCAACTTACTTTATTTGATGGAATATTATAAAGTCAACTTGATTTTATAATAAAATAATCCCTTAAATTTATTTAAGTGGAAATTAAAACACTTTATCAAAAGGGGCGCCCATTTATTTAATCATTGACTATTTTAAAATTATAAAATACATTTTAAATGTATTTTAAGTGAAAAGTGGTGTCACTTTTAGGAATGTGTGCCATTTGGCTTTATATGCAAGCAAAGGAGAAATCAAACTGATTATTGATTCATTGATTATTTGATATTTCCTCTCTGGCTTTGGCTTGAGCTTGGTTTTTTTGAGTCAAGGGTTTCAGGATACTTCATCTCTAGAGAGCGACAATTCTTCATAGATCTGTGATTGTGAGATTGTGAAAGATCAGTTGAATGATTGCAACAATGGGAGCGTCAATTCAAGAGTTCTACAGTGCTTTAATCTGGATTTTCTGTGCAGTGTTCAGTAGTTTACAATAAAGATAGGAAGGTTTCAGCTTCAGGGTGTCTCCTTCAGGTTTTCTACAACTTTCAATATCCATTCTTCAATGTTTTGGCTTGAGCCGTACCTTTCAGCCTTGCAAATCATACCTTCTGGAGGCTAGGCGTGTGAAGTAGCTTGATAAAATGCCTTCTCTTTGGCTTCAGACAGTGTTCCATTCTTGGCATCCCTCCTTCACAGCTGTTTATATCCAGTTTTTGTTGGGGAGAAGTACCATTTGTAGCCCAGGTGTCCATTTTTGTCAGTTTTCACCATTTCCGGCTGGCAAATGTGGATATTTTCTTAATTAAACAATCTGGTGGTTTACAGGTATGTCTATCATATGCAATCTTATTGTAATGGTTATTTAATACTATTTGCATTTAAACTTGGTCAATATTAGCTCAATTTCTGGTTTTATGAGCTTTTATATGCTACGCCCCTTATATTTCTCTCTAGAAACTTTCTTAAAAAACTTAAAAGAACACAAAAAGATGATCAAAACAACAAGGGTTTGAAGAGTAGCCAGTTGGGCTCATCACATTGTTCCTCACAACTTGGCCATCCTCATTTAACTTGTTCCTAAACACCCACTTAGTGCCAATCACATTTTTATCCTTAGGTCTTGGGACAAACTCCCAAGTTTCATTCTTCTTAATTTGATCCAACTTTTCTTCCATAGAATTTATCCAATGCTTGTCTTCACTTGCTTTTGTAAAATTCTTTGGTTCCATTTTAGAGAGTAAGCAGAAGTTTACATGTTCAGATGAATTGGCTAATCTCCTCCTTGTTTGGATTTTTGTATATCTGTCACCAATGATCAGATTTTCTGGATGGTTCTTTTGGACAAATCCGGATGGAGTCTCTGCTTGTGCTCTAGATGGAGTTTTTGGATTTCCTTGTTCAGCCTCTCCATTTTTAACTTCTTCCTTTCCTTCTTTGATACTATCTTCTTGATGGTCAACTTCTTGTACTAATTATCCCTCTATTTTATTTAATATTTTCTTATGGCTATTTCATGTGTGCATTTACATAGTAAAATCATCCATGGTTTAAAAACCTTTTTTTTTTTTTCAGTTTTCTCTAATGCAGTTTAATTTCTGAAGGCCTCTTGACATAAACTTGGGTATAGTGCTGTTTTTCAATTTTGATGGGGAAAATAAAAAGATTTTGTAAAACATGTTTACCATAATTTTGTGTGATATTGAGAATAGATGGCTATAAAGTTCAATTCTCAAATGCAAAACTGACACCAATTGGGATAGTACTGCAGATTTGAATGGCACTATTTGTGAAAATATTACACATCGAAAAATTACACTTAAAGATGATCCTGATGTGAAAAATCAGGATGTAACCAAGGTTTGAAAATGTCTTTTTTTTAATCAATTTATCCTGAATGAATTTAATTTTATAGATTAACATCAAGGTTTGTCCTTATTGCCTTATGTACAAGGCAATTGCCAACAATGTAGATGTTGGTGTATCTCGGGAACTGTCAAGCTTTTCAAAGAAGAAAACGGAAGTTGATTCAACAATAACCAATCAGGGACTTAGTGATAAAGTGACTCCATCCGGGTAAATATCTTTTCCTAGAGATTATTGTAAAACAAACTATGCAAGCATGTCTCAATATATATCTTCTCATGTTTGAGTTTTGATTACAGGAATCCAAGTGCATGTAATAGTTATAAACTGGTCAGTAAAGTGTTCAAGTCATTAAATCACAGCTTTTGGTCTGTTGGACACCTCCAAGTCCAAATATTGTCTCTATATCATGGTGCACCATTATGCCTTTTCTAACAAGCATAGGGGGATTGAAGAGGTGAGAGACACACAAAGAAAAGCAAATCTTACTAATCATCCTGAATACCATAAGGAGACATGTGAACCAGCTTAAAAATTTGCTAAATAGAAGTTACGAATCTGACTATATTATCCCACTGCAAATTATTTATCCATGATATCTCTGACCTTCTCAAGTTCCATGATTTCCATCTTAATCATTTGCGAAGATCATACCTTCTATTATTAGCTCATGGTGTAAAACATGGACAAATATCTCTCTTAAAAAATGCAAAGTTTCATATCTTCCCAGTACTTAATATTATACTCCAGGCACCTGATTTAAGATGTTTCCCAGTGCGTTTTCAATGGCCTACTTCCCTTTAGCTGCCCCCCTCTATGTTACAGCTCTCAATAACTGTCTTATAGTGTTTACAAATCTCTCTACCTTTTCATACGGAAGAATCTATCAACCTATTAATGCCACCAGGCAACTACAGCCCCCAAAATGACAGAACACAGACTCTGGGTGCATATTGTCTCCTGCGGGATGGATGTAGCGTGTTTATCACACAAGCATCTTGTCTCTAATGTGAAGCAGTGCCATCATGTTTATGCATATTGTCTGTTGTCAGCTATGGGAGTAAAGAAAATGCCGGCACACATGGGAAGGATCATGATGGATTTGAGCTTTGGACAAACATCTTAACCAATTCCATTCAATTTCATTCCATGCAAATCTTTTCTCAATCATGTCTTCCATGCAGCATCAAAAACAGTGATTAGGAACCAAACAAGAGTGGATGAACACATGGTTGGTATTTAACTTAATTTTTCAGAAATTTTAAATGCTACATCAAACACAATGAATTTGATTGACAGTGCATGAACAGATGGACATTTCATCTAATATAAATCACTCAAGTTCTTAACAATGTCTACAGGAACGCAGTAGTTGGTTTCCCTATCTGCTTCTGCTTTTCTCTATAAAGGAGCTCACTTTTCTATACTACTCCAGAGAAAGACCTTCCCATAGCAATGCCAATCATGATTTCACCATTTTTTCATACAGCTTCACAAGCAAATGTACATGTCATTCATTTACCTAGTTTATCACACAAGATAGGTATTATTCAGTATACTACTTGAGCTACAGAGAGGACACCTGTATATATATATATTCGTTATATACTTCAACAAAAAGGCTTACAATCTCAGCCAAATAACCTTGCTGAATGGGACATCAGTCCATGATCTATTTGAGCTGTATGTAACCTGCCTGGTCCAGTTACAGTCTCAAAGCCTTCTGTAAATTGCCATACTTTCTAATACATTTTTTTGTAAAGTTTCATTCTTTCTAAATCTAATCATAAGCCTAAACAGCTATTTTTAAAAATTCTTTTTTTGTACCAGCGTATCCCCTCACATTCGAGTTTTCACCTAAAAATTCTTGGATTGGAGCTGATAATGGAATTAGGATGTGAGATTTGTTCTTGCTTTTCTGGGAAACACATTGAAGTTAATTTTCTTGTTTCTCTTTGATTTTTATTTTTATTTCCAGCTATGAGGCTAACAAACTTAAATATTGGTTGGATGTCTTTGTCTTGTTTTTGAAAAGGTTAAGAATTTTGTAGTTCTGGTTTAAACATATAAGGAAAAGGATAAGCGGTTTAAGGAATGTCCGCCTGATATGGTTTTATTTTTATCTCTACAGGATAACATATGGCGGAATAAAGTATTTGGGTCAGAATCTTATATGTGCAGACATATCAAATGGGACTGAAATGATAAAAATACCATGCACGAATGACAGAGACATGGTTTCAATCACAAAATTTCATTACATCCCAACAAACAGGTTAACTGTCTTGAAATATATTTTTTTATTTTTTGTCATCAATTTATTTAATGTCATGGGAGAGTGCTAGTGGACACTTTATTTATGTAGTAATAATTTAGCTTGCAATGTGCATATGCTTTTTAGGTTCTCAACACAAAGTACTATTATCCTAGAGAGCGTGCAATCAGACATGGAAAAGCAAGCAAAGGCATGTGATGGCTGTGATGAATTTGACATGGATGATCCAGAGGCTGGAATTTCTATCCATGTTCATGAGCGTGTCTGTGATCAAGATGATCGATTTGATTGGCAAGGAGAGTCTATGCTAGGTCGCCTAGCATATGACCGTTATGGTCGTCTTCAGGTACTCTCTAGAAAGAGAATTGTCTATGCATGCCTTACATGAAAAAAAAATAATTGCTTCAAATATGTATTACTCAGCTTAGATTGTACTGTTATTTGTTTGATGATAAGGGCATGGGATCTTTATTAATAACACGTAGAAAGTGGGATGTAGAAGTAGGGTATGTGTGTAATAACCACCCTCAATTTTATTTTTATTTTTTGACAATATGCAAGCTCAACCAAAACATAACAAACAAGATTTAACTGCTATCATCAACTGCTGTAACAAATATACAATGCTGATACAATATGCACTGATGTAATCATTCCCCCCAAGTTGCGCAACATGCATAAACCCAACACCCAACTGGAAATACAATGAAATACCTTAATGGATGACTGGAAGTCTGATTGGAGGTCTGTAAGTGGACTGAAAACACGCTGATACAATCTGACAGTGAGGTAATAACTCAAAATGCTCCTCCAAAACACCTCCAACACACCCAACAAGAATGCATATCAGACCCATCACTTCATAACAGCTCCAAAACACCACCCATCAAGCTGAAAGTGTGTTATAACAATCTGAAAATGTAAATCAGACCTTTGTAGGTCTGAAAGCACAGGTACAGCAGGTACAATGGCTCAGAAAACACAACTCCAGCATACCCAGCTCTCTAATAATGATCGTGGACTATCACCATCACCTCCAAATACACCAAAAACATGAAATGTACTTGCAGGTCAGAAAAATCAGTGAATAGCAGTCCCCACATTTGAAACATAGGCTGTATGGCCCTCCAAAAACCATGCAACAACTTCAAAGTTTAACGCCAAACCCCATGAAACATCATTACCAGATCAAGGCGTCACTGTGCAAGGAGAAATGTGCCTCAAAAGATAGGCGATTGGAATTTCCTAGCTCACACACCACCCCTACAAGTTGCTGGTACGACCTGGTATAGAGCACTGCCTTCAAATGGAACCAAATATCTGTATGGCCAGCAAGAAATTGTACTTTCAGATCTGCAATAACAATAAACAATCACTCCAATGCTCTGCTGTCAGTTATCAAGGTGTACGGCCAACAAAGGGTTGCAATAGGTATGGCCTGCTCATGAAAATGGTACAACCCAGCAACTTAACTCTTCAAGTCACCTTCAAAGATTCATCAACAAACTCTGCCAAAATGTTAGACAAACACTTCAAAATATCAACTATATAGAAAACATCAAATACCTCCATTATGAAATCTAAAACTGAAGACTCTGTTTGAAATCCAATGGTGATATTCCTGGATGAAATCACACTCAATCTAGCTAGGGATTGTTTTTCAAATCCGAAACTAGAAATCTAGAGAGGGTTTTTGTTCTCTGAAGATCTTAGGAAGAACTCTCAGGTTCAATCTGTTAGTTTTAGGTCAGATTTAACAGAAAGCAGAAAAGTAAATATAGAACAATGAACACAGAATTTTATCCTAGGAAAACCCTCCTACTCGAGGGAGAAAAACCCAGCAATTTATTCACTTAGAAATCAGAAATAGAAGTGCAGAAATAGCACTCAGAATCCGGCTCTAGAAAGGCCGAATCTCATACAATAGATCAGCACTTAAAGATAGTGCAAATTCCTCAGATACACAAAAATATCAACTCTTCTTCTAGAAGCGAATCTGCTGCTGAAGGAAATTGAATTTACAAATGGAATAAATTGATTGAATAATGTGGAGACTATCTCCATTATATACTAAACTAGGCGAGCTCTCCTCTTGAGCCGACCTAGAAAATATAGTATTTGTTTTATAATAGAAAAGGCCGACTTGCCTTGAATAAATTATTCTTTAGGAAAAATACCTCCTGCTGCTACAAAACACTAACACAATCCGACAGTATTTTGATATCAAATCAATAGCATAACCACAAATGAGCCCCAACACTTCCTTTCATAGCTTTTTTGGAGAGAATTTGCAATTTAAAAATTCTAATAATTACTTTTTCCTTAAAAATGATTTTTTGGAATAATAATAACATTTTATGTGCAAAGGCCCCCTTAACCTAGGCATCCAATTTTTAAAATACTTTATTACATTTTCAACGAGCTATTACATCAAGTTGTCCTTTTATTATTTTTCAATGCTAGACAACATTAGTGAAATATTAATTAATTATAATTCACCCAAGTTGCGGAAAACATTGAAACTGAATTGGAATCAAACTTTGATCACACTAGAATGATATTGAAGATGTAGGATGATGATTGGAGCCAATCGGGTGACTTACTAAAAATAAGTGTGCTCAAAAAAGTTTGGAGAACATCCCAAGAGTTCAAAAACACTTCTAAAAGAGTCATAGTGATACATACTACCAACTAGGCTCATTGCCAAAAATAGAAATCTTGAATTACTGAACTTGTAACTTGCCCAACACACCTAGAAGCTTACAGGAAAACTCAAAAACTAGCCAAAAGCTCATGAAACAATATTGTGTAAAATGGGGACATTACAATGTGGCCCACAAATTTTCAGTTTTAAAGAAATTTAAGGGTCACGCTCTCGAACTACCGTGATATATGCATCCAAGATATTGATAAAATAGAATGATTTTTAAAAAAATTATTCAACCATTATCAAGGCAATGAAGGTGTTGTAAAGGTTAGTTGGTGTGATTATAAACTTAAACATAATACTTAGTCTTTGAAGAAAAGCTTTAAAAGTTAAGACTACAAATAGAAGCATATATGTCTAATCCAAGCTACAAATAGATTGCAACCTTAAGCAAAATAGAAGAACCATAAAAATAGCTTAATATACATCCAATCTAAATATCGAAAGGAAGGCTATTGGGTTCAAGTACTTCCATTCTTATCTGTTCATTAAGCCTCTCCTTCACCTTTAAGCCTCTACATCACCTTTACTACATTAACTTGGAGTTCATTGTAATGTCCCCATTTTTGGTGTCCTTATTTGGACTAGGTGGGTTAACTTACTATTTTTAGTAAGTACTATATTTAGTAATTGGTCTTGGCAGCAATGCAGTGCAAGGTTTCCTGTTTGGGCAGTGTGTGGTAGTTGTCAGGTGAACTCTAATGTTTTGTGCCAGTTTGGTGATTTGGAGTATTTACTAGTTTTAGCAGTTGCTATAAATAGTAAGTCTATTTTTAGTAACTGCTCCCGGTCAGGGCTACTTCAGCAGTGTCTGTTTCCAGTATGGGTGTTGGCATGGCTAAGGTTTGATTTAATTATTATTTATATTTCTCACTTAAGTGAAGGGGTCAGGGGGTCATGCAAAAAATGCCTTGGAGCCTAATGTAATAACTTAACGTTGTTTTAGAAGGCAACAAAAGTGAAATAGTTTCCTTATGAGCATAGACGCCCAAGGGAGGTATTTTGAATTATTTTAATAAAAAGCTCATGTGAAGAGGGGCGTTGGCTTTTGGAGGGAAAACAAATTTGAAATTAGGTTGCCCTAATTCCTTCTTGGCTCTATAAAGCTTCATTTTGGGCCTCATTTGCATATCTCCGAGTTGATGACATGACAGGGGGGTGTTGGATTATTTCCAGAATATTGCTGCTGCCTGTTGAGGACGAAAACCCTCATCGTTGAGAATTGGTTTTGTTGGTGAAAGATCCACCCTAGCTGGGTTTGGTGTGGTTCTATCTCAGGAATCACCTAGGGGCTTCACAGAGTCACAGTTTACAGTTTTTGAAGTGGAATGATGAAGATCTTTAAGTATTTTTGAAGTGGGTTTTGGTTTTCAATGTTGGGCCTATTGGCACAGTATTGGGTTTTGATTAAGTTGGTGATTTTGGAGCCGTTACATTGGTTATAAGGCCTTTTTTCTGAAATCTGGAAACATATCTTACTAGGGCTTGATATTGGAAAAAGGTCTATAACTTCATGCAAATCTGAGGTCTCATTCTGGGTATTGCTTCAATGGATGCCTCTCTCCAAGGTGTCCCATTTTTGTATTAACTTGCATTCATTGAATTAAACCTGATTTTCTAGGGCAGATCACCATACTCAAGGAGGCCACCCCTGTTGGTGTTTTCTGGATTGTTACGGCCTGCTGCTGTAAAGGCTCTCTTCTGCATTAATGGGGTTGGGAAGCTGGTTATTTGCGCTAGAAATCCTAGGGGTTCGTTGGCTATATTATTGGTGAAGAATGATGTGAAATCTGTAGTGATAATGTTGCTGTTAGAAACCTTTAACAGGCCTGGACTGCTAAAGATCAGGTCTGATATATGTTGTAATAGGTCTGATTTCTGAGTTGTTATCAATGATTAATCTATGAGATGTGTTTCAATATGGAAGCAAAGTCTATTTTCAGTATTTAACTTCTTTATGCAATCTTTATTATGAATGCAATGAAACAATGAATAATACATGAAACCACAAACAAACCCATCAGCAAAACACTAGCAATCAGCAAACAGAAGATATTATTTCAAAAAAAAATTAGGGGTGACCATTACATTCATGCAAATTCTTGACCTTTTCCAAGAGTTGACAGGTCCGTGCATGATTAGAGCACTCTATATGTGTAATGCCCCCATTTTCCGAGTGATCACCTCATGGAGTTGGTTAGTCCATCCTATTTCCCATAGGCTAAGTTGAAGGGCTAAGGGAATGACCTAATTGATTATATTTGATGAATTTATTAGAGAAAATTGATGATGAGAGATGACTTCGTATATTTTTGAGAGCTTATTGGTGAGTTCAAAATAAATAAGATAATTTTCCCTAGAGATGAGCATCCAGGGAGAGAGAAAAAGGAAATAAAGAAAGGAAAATCAATGGAAGAAATATCAAGGACGGTTGGCCAAATTGAAGGAGAAAAATAAGAGAAATCCAAAAAAAATTCCCTTGAGGTGGACGACCTAGTGAGAGGTCATGAAATGAAATATTTAATTCCACAAGTGGTTTGCCCCACTTGGAGAAAGTAATGAAAAATAAAATAAAATAATTTAGTTGTGTTTTTTGGGTGCCTAGCATGCCTTGCATGAGGTCGGCCCTAAGGAGGAGGAAACAAGCAAATAAAATAAGAATATATTGCTTAAGGTGGTCGGCCTTGGTAAGGTTATTTTGGAGGGCTATAAAAGAAAGTAAAGTGCAAGTTATTTGAGCATCCATTCATATCTTATTTTCATTTTGGAGATTCTTCTCTTTGGCTCCAACTTTGGTTGGGTTTCACTCCAAGGACAAAAACCCTTGTGAATGTGGTGAGTTGGATGAAACTCTAGCTCATCTTGTGAACTCATGATGGAGTTCTAATTGCACTTCATTGGAGACATTTGGAGGTTTGGAGCATCATTGCATAATCAGATTTGAATATTAGATTTGGAGCAGCATTGTTGTGGCATTTTGTGAGCATATTGCATTAGGTTTTTGCCCTGATTTGGAGTGCCAATTTGGAGCAGACTTGAGCGCCCATCTTTGGAGGACGATTTTGCATATTTGGAGTAGCAAACCCTAAGCGCTTGCTAAGGAGAAATTCGCCCATCTAGGGTTTGATATTTGAAGACTATTTTGCATATATTTGGGATGTACAATCATAGTTTTAGGTCTGATTTGTAGAGCAGAAATCTGGGCATATGTTTGGCATGTTTGAGCCCATGAATTCATTGTAAAATCAGTCCAGAAGGCTCAGTTTTGTAGCAGCAGACTTCTTTAATCAGTTTTTTGTAAAATCAGTCCTGATGTTTATATGTAACCCAGTATTGCGCCAAGATGTCCAATCTTTGTGACATCAAAATCTTGGTTGTCGTGATTTTGTATGCTTATTTTGATATTATGCATATCTATCCTAAAATGTGTTTTGTGTCTATCTTCTACTTCTACTTTATGAGTCAGTACTTTGACTAAATTTGAAGGTTTGGTTTAATAGCAAAGATTTTGAATGTGACTTGGTTTTGTATCTTGAATCTTTGAAAATGCATAATTCACGCCCATTTTACTCTACCTGTTATGAGAAATGGTTTCTATTTTATCGATTGATTAGGTATTTATTTGGATGATATATTCTTTGAAGTTTCCTACTTGAAAATTTCTTAGTGAATTATTTTTTTCTTTTATCCATTTGGGATGCAAACATGTTTATTGTAGTTGTTTTGAGGTCTTAATAAGTTTGTGAAGGTTCCAGAGTTTGTTATGATAGTGCAGTCTCTATGATTAAGCATTCTTTTGATGTTACTAATAATTTGGAATGCAGTGTTGTTAGTAGCATTTTACCATCCACTCACATCATACAACAAGACTAGAGGTTCACTCACATATCATTTAGTAAATGTTTTATTGTTAACTTAGCAATAACTCTTATCAACTTCATTACCAAAGAATCATTTACTAGCAAAGCTTACATGTTACACAGCATTTTGCTATCTTAGACAAACTTTTCATTTCGACAATTCATGGGCTAAATTCTCTATTTTATTTGCTCTCTATATCTCTATGCTATGGAAATGCCTCTAAATTTAAAAAACAAGTAGTTTTTGTCTCTTTTAAACTTTTTCAATCTGATTTTTCCCATTTTTCCTCGTTTAAATCCCGATTTTTTCAAAATATCTTATACTTTTAGTTTGCCTACTTTTTCCCCAAATTTTTTTTGCTGCTAGGCCCAGTGATCGTCCTTTGAGAGAGACCTTATTAACATATACAGTCCAAAATGTCTGTGTTTTACTAGGTTACTACCTCCTTTCAGCATAACCCAAATGTTGGAGGCATTTAGTGCCAATTGGATAATGTGGATTCACACAGATGGGGACAGATCAGCGAGATGATGTCCAACTTCACATGCTGCTACCAGACCATCTCACTCTCACTTTAATACCAGCCAACATGGATCTTGGATCTGTTTCTGTCGGACATAAAGGGCAGCCTAGTTCTCCTTGTTTACATCCCGAGCCACAGAGGCAAGCACATGTGATCATTTTTCTCTCCACCCTTTGGAATCCGCCAATCTTGGATACTGTGCGCTATGCTAGAGATGCATTGTACTTTCTTATTGGGTTGTCCAGCCTGCTATGGACATTATTAGATGCTTACTGGTCCAATCATGG
This sequence comes from Sequoia sempervirens, assembly GCA_007258455.2. Taxonomy (NCBI): domain Eukaryota; kingdom Viridiplantae; phylum Streptophyta; class Pinopsida; order Cupressales; family Cupressaceae; genus Sequoia; species Sequoia sempervirens. The sequence goes on along the minus strand of VDFB02368222.1, from coordinate 12,658 downwards.
TTATTGATGGTGATGTTGTTGGGTTCATATGCTTTACTTCCTCCTAGGATTGTCAAGATTCTCCCATGTACATTATAAGATGTTTTATTATCCCTATTGTGGGTTTGGATTCTGAGGTCATGCTTTCTTATCTGACTTTTGATATATGTGTGACCAACCGCTTTCCAGCCTCAGTCTCCAGCTTCAGTCTTCCATGGTTTCAGTTCCCATTTTCAGTCGGTTTTTACAAGTTCAACCCTTCTAGTTATGTTCACATTGTTTTAGTGTTTGTTTTTTTGGGTTCATCTTTACCTTTGTAATTTAAAATGACCTTGTTTTAACTCTTAACTCTTGAGTTCCATTGACCTACTTTGGTTGTTCATATATATATATTCTTCAATTTGGATGGGCAACAAACAAAAGGGTTCACTCACCAAACACTCTGTATTCAAAATCATTTTGAATCACTTCAACGTGCCTTCTTTTAGCCCTTGTTGAACATTGGAAGCATATGTATTTTGTTCTTCTTTACCTCTTATGTACATGTTGTGCTTTCCTATGCCCTCCTCCTCAAACCTTGTGCATGAAGTGGCTCTTGTCATTTTTGGAAGTTTGTGCTATTCGACTTGCGAGGAGTTCTCATTTCCTTTACTTGGCACCCAAGATAGATTATTACTTCCAAGTAATATGTATCACAAGGGCTTATAGAGGATACTCTCATATCATGCAAAGCTGTAACAACTAGGAAATTTGGTGGTATAGAATATTTATTTCTTGACATTTTAATTATATTTTGGTTTTAGCTGAACGCCTAGTTCATTGAACATTTTTCCCTCCAGCAAACTATAGTTATTCAATTATGACATTTTGCAAGAAAAATGAGCCAGAATAATTGCACTATTTTTTAAATTTGTTCTGAAATTAGTAACCGTGGACATTTTTTATCGTCTTTTATATCAAACATTTATAACAAAAGGCTAAGAAGTATGGGCATATCTGGATTTATTGTAAGAGATAAAATTCGTCTGAGACTGAAGTAGCCAACCCAGCCACAGTGCCTTGATTGTCTTGCCTCTCTTGCTCCTGTAAAACAAATAAATAATTCACATTTCAAAATGAATGCCAATGTTCAGGCTATGATTATACATCTATCCTGAAACTTGAAAAAACCTAATCTACATAGCTTAAGTGTGAAATGTACTTTACTTTATTATATTGAAACTGCCTGATTCTAATTTAATACAATGAAATCTTTGGTTGGCTGGCAAGGTCTCTGTGTTCTTTCTTAGTGATTACTACCTAGGAAATCTTGTTTATTGCTGAGTGGATTAGTTAGTTGTAGGAGAAAATAAAGTGCTACAATTAATAGATCTTGTGCAGAATAACCATTCCAAAAGAGTTTCCTTTTCACCTTCGAAGACACAATAGGATCGCTAATCTATTTGTATTTTGCAGCTTGGACCAGGAACACCGGATGTGGTTGAATGCAATAGTAGGTGCCCATGTGGATCAAAGTGTTTGAATCGAAAACTTCAATATGGACTTAGGGTTCGCTTAGAAGTTTTTAGAACTCTAGATCGGAGATGGGGTGTGAGAGTACTTGAACAGATCCCAAGGTTTATTTATATTTGAGTTCTTGTTTGCATTGTTTTCAAAGCTTATTTGCTTTATTTAATTGCCACACTTCTGAAGTTCATAGATATTAGAAATTCAGCTGCCTGGAGGAATGTGAAAATTTTCCCAAAAAACATATATAAGCAGAACAAGAAACAGTTTGGAATGGAAAGATTGTGGCAGTGCACTTGTCTGATAGAAGCAACAACCTATTTATATGCATTCACTATTTTTCAAAATGTTTGTGAGGGGCGCTTGTTAGCATGGGAATTTCCATTTATGCGTTTCTCAATTTTAAATGAGTAATCCTAATGAAGCAGGGGAAAGTTCGTTGTTGAATTTGTGGGCGAGGTATTATCTCCGGAAGAAGCCGCAGAGCGTGAGAATATAGATGATAATTACAATTCCAGGTGATTGAGTTGTTACATGGAATGGTTTCGGAAGATACTATTTACTTCAAAATTATAATTATTATAACCAATAATTCTTTCACTTATTGAATGTTCTGTACGTGTTTCAGATATCTTTTCAGTATGGATCATCCCTCTGTTCCTCCCAAAGACCAGCTGGTTGTTGATATCTTTGGGATGTCAAATGTTGTACGCTTTATCAATCACAGGTTTCACAGAAAAGTTTTCTATTTACTTATTTATAGATAAAATTTCATGAAGCTAAACTGAATAAAAAACATATGATTAACGAGAAAGAGACAGGAATCTAGAAATATTAATATAAATAGAAATTAATTGATGAACTTTGATTACGCATTTGGAATCATATTATCTAGATTTAACCAACAAATTACCTGGCACTAATGGATTTAAGTTGAATACAGATGAGCTAACGTCCTTTAATTCTTGCAGCACTGAAGGAAATTTATCAATTTATAGGGTTTACACAGAGACTGTAGATCCTAAAATATACCGGCTGGGTTTGTACGCATGTCGTGATATAGAAGTTGGGGAAGAGCTTACCTATGATTATAAAATCCCATGGACAGAATACTGAACTTAAATGTAGTAACTGTTATTATCAGTCTGGGTCTCACAGCTTCTTGCAAGCAAATCTGACAGTTCTTTCTTGTGGTTGCTGAGAGTTGCCACTCGTCGGGGTTTAACGAAATTCAAGTTAACATATCTTATACCATTTCGGAAATAATGTAATTGATAGGCCAAGGTCTTTCGTCTATCGGATTAAGGAAATCCTCATTGTTTTTGGTCTTTTTTTTGTAAGTTTTACAGAAGAAATTATCTAATAATTATACTACGATTGATAGAGATTCGACTGTGTACTTTGGAGTTGAAAAACATATGGAATGTCATCATTGTTGTATTTTTGGTGCAGAAGAAAGATTCAAGTATGCCACGAGGACTTTATCTATGCGAAAGATGTTTTGTATTGAAACGATAACAAAGGTAAGGTGATTTTTACAGAAGATTTTTATTTAAAAAGAAAAAATCCGCTTGAGCTGGAGCAGTACTGGGATGGGTGACCTCCCGGGACGGACCAGTGCTTCACCTCTGTGAGCATCACCTAGATGCAATGAGTGCTAAGTGGACCATTCGATATCATGAGAGATGGGTTCTTGTTGAACCACTACTCATGAAACATGGGTCAATGAGTTTATTTCGAAACTACTGCGGTTGAATCGATAGCAATATTAATTTGACATTTGTGGAAAAATACCTCCTACTTATCAATTGATGAGCTAAAGGGGCTCTATTATGAATGGTTCATAAGGCACAACACTTGTTGAAGGTTTTGCAAATGGGGTAACAACTCAAAGCGGGCTTAACGGGAAAACTCCACGGTTAAAAGCTGGCAATACGATGGGTGACCTCCGGGGCCGGCGGACTTCCTGCATGAGCATCACCTAGATGCAATGAGTGCTAAGTGGACCATTGATATCATGAGAGATGGGTTCTTGTTGAACCACTACTCATGAAACATGGGTCAATGAGTTTGACTCGAAACTACACGGTTGAATCCTGATAGCAATATCATAATTTGACTCGCTGTGGAAAAATACCTCCTACTTATCAAGAAAAAATCCTATCACTTTGGTTTTGTCACTTTTTAGTTATATTATCTCTAGGCAAGGCTCTTTTATGGCGTGCACGTTTTGAAAATTTAATTGTGTATAAAAAATTAACTTGTATTTCTAAAACTTGTAATGGATGAGTTAATAAGCAAATTAAGAATATATATATATATATATATATATATATATATATATATAGTTTTTTATTAGAAAGAGCGACCTGTACAATATTAAGATGTTTTTAATGTGAAAATGCGATTTCAACATTTATGTTTATTATATTAATTTAAATAGTTTTTTTAATAAAATTTCATAAATTATTAGTCTCATTCATAGTCATTTTTTATTTTTTATTTTTATCATAATTTTCTTGATTGATCAAGAATAAGTTGAATATGTTTCAAATTGGGTGTAAGACTTGGGAAAAATAGAGGTTTGTAGAAAACAAGAGTTGTGTTAGCTATTTTAGACAATTCTTTTGTATATAAATAAAAAAATAAAAATGCATGATTTTATAAAGAAAATAAATAACCCATTTTAGGGTTGGAGTTGTAAAGATGTCAAAAATAATTCAAGTAAAATGAGGGTTATAAATAAGGCAGATGTAGGAAATGCATTGTAGGGTTGAGTCATGAAGATGTTTGAGAACATTTAATCAAAGTGGGGGCTACAATCAAGGTAAATGTAGATAGTCAACATTTAAGACAAAACTATGTAGCTTATTTTTTTAATAAACATTTCTTTTATGACCTTTTGTACTATTTCGAAGGATCTTCTCATTGTCCTCTTTATTTTGTTTGGTATAGTGTTAAACACTTTGTGAAATATAATAAATTTAAATGCAATCTAAATATTTTGAACCACAAATTCGCAGCGACAAATGATAACTATTTTCATATATTTTTATTAGAATTTATTATATATGTGCGTTAAAACCAAATGCTTAAATGTGCCTTTTATCTTTGACAAAATTTTAGCTTTAAAGAAGATTCCATGTGGCTTGAAAATAAAATGAAACTTAAATAACATTTAATCCTTTTCCACTTATAAAACAACCATTTATTTAGTTGCACCAATACTTTCCACTTTGCTTCTTGTTGTCCACATGTTAATTTTGAATGTTTAAAACTATTAACAAATGGAGATAATAAAATTTAGAAATAACTATCAAATTGGGAACCATAGTTTACAAGCATTTTAATAATATCTTTAATGGATGTTTTTGCAGTTGGAAAAAGTGTTAGATCACCATGCTTATGTATTTTATGCTTGACTATGTTTAACACATTTTTGTTTTGTTTTGAGTAAAAGATAAAATTGAACAAATTCTAATGTAACATAAAAAAGCATGAGAATTGAGGTTGAAGAAATTTAGCTAACAATCCTTGTTCACCACCAACTATTGACATATGTGTTAGTTGTATATAAAGGTATCATTGTAGGACACTTTAATAACACATGATTTAAAAACATGCACAATAGCATCAAAAGTGTGTCTCTTCTTATAATTACATTAGTCATCAACTATGATTCATCGTCTTGTAGCATCCGCAATAATCAATCTTTTATTTGTCATTTGACATTTTTTAAAACTTTGAGTAGACTTTTTGATACATTCATTCATTTGTTTGTATCAAACTTCAAACCATATCAACGATCAAAACATTTATTTGAAGAAACTCCCAAGTCGTATTTCTTTTATTGTTAATTTGGTCTTGAGGCTTGAGTAAGGTGGAGTTCTTGACATCAATTCTTGCACAACAAAGCCCATTGTTGTCCATAGTACCACCATTGTGCTCCTTACTTTAGTTGTCATAGGGAAACATGTGTTGCAAGTATAGAAGACCTAATTATGTTTTGGATATAACCAACAAATTAGGACATAATTTCACCACTAGAGAAGATCATTACCATGATGTTTTAGATTCAACTTCTCAAATTAAAGTTGTCCTAGACTTGTAATTAATACTCTAGTTCCAATTTTAATTTTTGGTTTTCAATGCTCTCTCACATGTCATTAATTGAAATCTACTTCCTATTAGTTTTAAAATACATGTAATCCAAAACCAATTTATTTCAATTTACTATATATTGTATTAGTGTCTCTTTAAATTTCTAGTCACATTAATAAATTTGGCAATTATCTTACCATGTGATTTTGGAGGATGGATAGAGCGATGCGAGATAAATATGGTAGAATTGTTAATAATTATGTGCATATAATTAAAGAAAGATCAAAAGAAAATATTGCTACACTAGGAAGTTGGCCCCTAAATGTATCCAATGGTTGGATATTTCTAGAAATAATTAAATAGGAAGAGTGGAGATAAATCGTGAATCTTGAAATAAACATTCACGCTCACTCTTGACCAAGAGCTAATAGGTTGAGATGACTAGATTTATGGATGGCCTATCTACTCCAATCAATCTTTCATAAAATTGCAATTAAAAGATTCACAATGACAATGCAATGAAAAAATATTACTTGCTTAACAATGTTTAGTGCCTTAAGCTCTTAACCAAGAGGTGGAGGGACATGATCAACTTGACTTTGCTAAAGCTTCCAAAACATTGTTGTTATGGAGCATATAAAGGATAAGTGCTAAACCATATTTCTGTCAAACAAATAAAAAGTTTCATGAAGTTATAAGGCTAAAGCCTAAATAAAAAACAAAAATATATTTTCTATTGTATGGTCATCATTATTGACTAAATCATTTACCCACAAGATGACCCTTGAATCATTCGAGTGGTCAAAGCAACTAAGCCTTGCTAAAAAAAAGTTACCAAATTAACCCTCCATAAAACCATTATACTACAAAATAGACTTCATAAAAGATTGGTGTTTTGAGATAATAGATATTTATGGGCGAGTTTTGATGCTTGAGAAAGAACTAGACCATCAAAATGAGGAGGTGGAAGTTAATCTATAACTATTGTGTCATCTTGTCATATCCTGGATATTAAGCAATCTTGTCTATCAACTTTATTGATTGATTGAATTTTTGCCTATTTCATTCAAATTACATTTTAGATATTTTTCGATTTTGAGATGGTGTTTTGCTTGGCATGACAGACTAGGTTTTGAAGGGCCCAAAGATTCACACTTTTCTTATAACATATTTGGTTGATTTCCACATGTTGAAAGCATTTTCAAGACTTCCTTCAATGACAACACCTATTTTTTTTATTTAATGCACTTGAGAATTATATGCAAACCAACCCAAAAAATTAATTATCTTGTTTACTTTATTTTTCTAGCACCAATATTTCTTTTAGTGGTAAGAGACAAGGTTTTTAGGTAGTTTTTGGACTTGCAAGTCCACAATAGGAGCTTATTGACCAACTACTATAATGTAGATTTTTTTATTATATTAAAATGTGTTATTAATGATGACAATTTTAGTGTTTGTATTAAAATGATCTTTAAGGCCTCTCAAAATGCTATTCAAATATAAATTTCCAACTTCAAATGTCTAGCTTCTTTTTCATCTTGAAAAAATAAATAAAGAACCTTTTTCAAAAGATTCTAGGGTTAATTAATTAATTAATTTAATTAATCATAGAATTTATGAGTTGAGACAATAAATTGGAAATAGGAAAGCACACTTTTTAAAATAACAACGATGGTTTAAGGTTAGTTAATTCTATGTATGATTTTATGTAATATTATAAATTATTCTTTTGTGATCCAAAATAATGTTTTGATATTGGATGTTTTGTGATGCTTTGATAGGCATCAAACTAAATTTTATTTCAATTTAGGCCAATATTATGGTGCAAAATATATCCAAGTTTATTATGTGACATGAAATTAATCTTAATAGACAAAATTGACTTATTATGTGTGAAATTGACTTATTGGGTTTGATTATCTAAAAATTGGCTTGCTTCATCTTTTGATATCTTAAAATAGAATGGCAATATTTACAAACACTTTAGAGTAGATTGCTAAATGAGGAGCACATTCTCCTCTATTGAACCCTTCGAGTAAATATTTAATAACTTGTGAACAAAGATAAAAAAAAAATCAATCTTGTAATATGCATATTTGTCACTAAATAAGTAGGTGTTGACGTGGAAATTAATGCTCAAATGTTCTCCTTGAATAAAGCAACAAGTAGTGAGTGATAGCTAGATGGATCTTGTAGACGTGTTAAAATGAATAAGGGTTTTTCCTTTTATACAACACTCTAGAATACAATTTGAAATGTTTCACACTTCAAGTCAACACATAACAACTAGTTGAAGGGGGTTGGCATGGGCTTATTTGAATTTTATATTTTGAAAAAGCAAAGGTTGATTTTGTATAAACTAAAAAATGGAACTTGTTCCTAGGGATGTGTGAAGGTGAAATTAATCTAGGTTTAAGGAATATGCCAACTTTGAGTGTAGAAATGCACCACTTGCATGCTATTTATTGTATAAAGTATAACCTAGTCAAAATGAGCAAAACTAATAGGAAATATGGGGCACATGCAATTTTTGCCATTATACTTCTATAACTTTAGGTTTTATTGCAATTATTCCTTTGTAAAAAATATTCTTGAAATTGTCCCACTATAACAATCATTCTCATTCCATATTAGTCATCCAAGTTTTCTCTAACATATTTTTTTAACAAAGAGAGAAATAAGATAACATATGTACAGGTAACATAAGAGTGAAACTCAATTATATATTATAGTATCATTTATTTTAATATGATGGAAAATAAGATATCCAAGGATACCTCATGGAAAGAAGTTGGGTTGTATAGTTGGGTGAAGTCACTTATTAACATAAAACAAGTTAAAAGGGAATTGTAGTAAACTTCAAATTTATTGGTATCACATGGTTTGTAAAGTCACAACCTCTAAGGTGTTCTTATGTTAGTCCAAGAGTCAACCTTTCTATAGAGGTTGCAAGCAATAATTTTTATTTCAACATGATTAATATTGTTTAGTTAACAATTTAAAAAATAAAGTAATTTTAGTTGATGCAATTAAAGTTTTAAGAAAATTTCCCAACTATCTAGACCATAAGATGACCAAAAGACCACAATACCACAACTTATGAACACCTTTCACATGCATTCCCTTCCTTATTCAGATTAGAGTAATGTATGATATACAACCAATTTATTTTTGAAAGATTTTGATCAAATCTTTTTCAAAAACTCATCCTTGAAGGCCTTCTTAGGGTAGCTTGCAACTAGGGGCAAACATATCTAGGAAGAGGGGTTTAAACTTCCATGAGGAGTAAGACTTCTATCCTCCCTAGGATTTTAGGGTAGGGGAGACTCCAAAGTAGGAAAAACAATGAGCTAACCTTATTAGGAGAGGGGGAAACCTTTAGAGTATCCTTGTTCAAGAGTTTCAAATCCATTGAGGTAAATTTTGAAGACAAAACAAGTGGTTCAGGGCAATACACCATTGTTGTTACTCAATTCCTTACCACCAAGAAGCATATATGGGAATTTAATTATATTTATTGGGGATGGTGAATTTATCATAGTACACAAATATGTCCAGTGACCTTGAGCACTTAGTAATATTTTCCCTTGAAAACTACTTGATCATACTTCAATTGTTTTCATATTCTTTCACCACCTTTAAGCCAAATCTCTTTAGGTAGACCCCAATAGAAATTCGTTTCATCATGAATCTAAGCAAAGGTTGGTTGGGAACAAAACTTGGTTTCTTGTAGGATCAAATTTATTAAGAGATTGAGAACATGAATTGGCTTAAGATAGAAGAAAAATCCTTGATTTGTCACATGATAATCAAGTCCATGATACAAAAAAAAGTGTCTAATACACACCGAGAAAACTATGTAAATGTAAATCTAGTGTATTAGTGATTTGGTGGAATCATGTAATGTTTAAAAGCAAAAATATAGCTTTGAATGCTCTTGAATTAGATTTGTCTTTATGAGATTCTTGAGTAAGTTGATCAATTTCTCTCTTTTAATTTCAAATGACCTAGGATTTGTCCTTCTATAGATGACAATGGTCATTAATTTGAACTAATTAGCACATGGGCCACTAGGATAACAAATAAATTTGTGAAAGTGTGAACTTATGGGTGTGAAAAGATAAGTCAAATTCTGGCATCATGTAGGATAGTCTTGGATTTGGTTATGCCACGTGGACTAGAAAAAGGTCATTGAATGTGTAGTGATGGACGATGATATGATTTTTAGTGGCAAGTTGTTAGAACCCTTCTATTCTAACCGTCTATTATTATTAGTATTTTATGAGCATTGTAATAATCATAGTTTAGTTGGGTGTCTATTTTGCAAGATTATGGAATGGTATAAAGGAGCTTTGATACTATATTAGATTTGTTGAGATTTTGTAACCTAATGAGTAAGAGAGAGGACCCAATAAATTTAGGTGAAAAAAACACACTACACTAGTAGATGTACAAAGACAATCAAATGATTGTAAAATGCAAGATACTATGCTATACCAAATAGAGTATGCAAATACAATGTAAAACTATGTATCCAAATTATACAAGAGATACAAAAGTGCAAAATAGTTTGCAATATAATCAAGAGAGCGCTCAAGATTTACAAGATATGCTCAAATGTGAGAAAGAGGGTCACATATATAGGCTATGATAGGTGAGAAGTCTAAAACAACAACAACCACTTCCATGTGAGTCACCAAGTGAGGAATCCTAATAAACAACTAAGTGCTATGTGAGAAGTACTGTTAGAGAACCACTACTTAAATATAGCAAGTTAACACCTACTTAAATATAAACCCACCTAAGCATCTTATCCTAGTGTGTATGATAATGCTAGGATAATAAATAAATATAAAATAAAATAATGCAATGACACCCCCATAAGCATAGCTTAGGTGGGTTGAAAGATGGGTTGTAGAAAATATGTAGCCATGTTAGCTACTCATTTACAACATAATCCCTCCCAAAAGAAGATAGGAGAAAACCCCCCCAACGAGAACAATAAAACACCCCTAGAGAGAGAGATGATAAGGACTATGTAGCCTCTAAAAGGTTTTGGAATAGACTCCTAAAATCCTTGTAATATTTTCCACATGAATGCCTCCACATAAAAAAGAGAATGTATACACAGATAGTTACATAATGAGTATTGAAGAAGGCCCCTCCACATAAAGCATTGCATCTTCCTTTAGAAAAAAAAGGAAATCTAAATTGCAAATCTATGCAATGCCTATTCAAAAGGTGGAATCAATGAAGGTATTAGGATGCATATTTTCCTAAATTACTCAAACTTCTCCAAGGTGACATGTTGAACTATAACAAGTTCTAATTAGTCAAATCAAGTACTATATATAATTCAGGTACATTAACTATATAAGAATGACTCACAACATAGGTATGAGATCTAAACTAATACAAATAAGGCACTCTTGCATAAGGTGTGAGTGGTGACAAATATATATTAGTGGACTTGAGAATAATGGAGGATGTGTCAACATAAAAGTATGTAGAGGTAGAGAAAAACCATAGGGGTTAGCATGTACTCTCATTAGATTTAGATAAGGAGATGCAACTTCATGAGAGCTATCATCAAAGATGAGATGAATGTCTTTGGTGTCATAAATATTCTCAAGACAAATATCTGCAAAAAAAAAAGTATTTGATAGGTAGACATCCCAGTAAGGTGAATCAAGAAGACAAATATTATACTATCAAAGAGTATTTGAAGAAATATTTTAAAAAATCCACTTCCTCTTTTGAGGTAGTAGTTGTTGAAGGAACAAAAGAGTCATCAATGTCAAAATGGTGACTTGAAGTTAAATTTGAGAATTTATGAACTACAATAAGAGTCTTGATGAAGTTAAAGAATCATTAATAAAGTTCAAAACATCTTTTCCAAAATATGAATGAAAGTTCAAAATTATTATTCAATTTTTGAACTTGAAGCACTTGAAAGAGACATATGTTTTGAATTTTAAAATAGTTAAACTAATGAATTATAAATGTTTTAGTATACTTTATATTTATAATTATTTGGATATAGCTTTTAATAAAGTTGATAGTATAATAGAATCATAGAAAAAATCGAAAAAAGAGGTTGACGAGCCTCCACTTTCATATAGTAAATTCTATTTTAAATACCACTTAGCTAATTTGAATATCAAGTGCATGATTTTTCCCCCTACTCGACTAGCTTGAACATCTAACATACATTTTTTTAAAATATATAAATATTTATTTTTAAGTTTCAAAAAATCAAATTTATTAAATATGTAGTTTCAACAAGTCTCCACTTTGTCTTAAACAAAAACAAATTACACACTTTAGGAGAGGATTCTATCCTCTAGTGAACCATATTTTTCTTATAATTTTGAAATAAATTTTAATGTGTTTTTTATATTTCTAATATGCCTTAAGTTTGATTATAATGGTCTACATGTAGTAAATTGAAAAAATATAATAAAGGTAATAAATATTAAAAAAATCAAATTCTAGGCTCTAAGATCTACCAAACACTATTTTTTAGATTTTGTTAAAAATGTCCTTGTTTGAAAAGTAATAAAAAGAAAGGGGCTAGACTATCACTTCTATTGCTAGCTCACCATTTTGACCAAAATATATTTGATTGAAAATGTTTTGGTTAACCATGTTTTGGTCAAAACATATTCACTCAAATACATTTCATCAATAATTTTATCTTTTTTTTTTTTGTTGAATATGTACTTTAAGTATTATTAACTTAAATTAAATAATTTTAATAGTGAAGCAACATTTTCAAAAATAATATTTTAAGACAATTAACTTTTGACAATTGTAAATCTCAATTTCACTTGGGAACATTTTTGGAGGTATGAATTTTGTTGAATTTTTTTAATTATTATACTTATTTTCTTTATACAATTTAAAAAATATATATTCTATGTGGTCATTTATTTTTTCTTCTTAGTTTCCCACTTTCTTCTTAAGCCCCCTCTATAGTGCATCGAACACAACATTCAATAAGATTATCATCTTGTATCTTAGAAATTGATACCACAAAGGTGTATTTGAGAGCTATAGTCAAATAATA
>VDFB02368221.1:0-29295 GCA_007258455.2 Sequoia sempervirens | reverse complement strand
GTCTCAAAATGGTCTCCGTATTGGACGCACTCCGACAACCATAAAAGATCCACCAATGTTTCCCCTTCCATAATGAAACCCCAAAAACGAACCATTTTTTCTTAAAGCTAAATATAGTTATTATTTTATTTTTCATATTCTACCATTTTCTTCGACTTCCACATGCTTTTCAGTTACAAAGAGGCTTTAGTTAAGAACTACATTTATGCGGAGCAGTTACAAAACCTTACATGCGAAAATTCTATAATTAGATCTGACATAATATTGCATTTAATTTTGTTTAACTTTTATTTTATTTAATACCTCAAAACACAAATCGAATAAATTGAATCAATTCAATCATGCCAATCAATTAAAATCTATTGGCAATAATATTTACCCTTCACGTCATTGGGATAATTACCTTTGAACAACTAATAAATTATTAATTATTATCGAGTATCATTAAAAGAATGTTTTTACAAAACAATTAATTAATTTATTAATAATTCTTTACTTAATATTTTATAAAACTAATTTATTTAATTTTCATCTTAATTTCTAGTTTTATTTACTCAATGCTATTTTAATTAATTGAGTACACAATTCCATCAAATATTATGTTAACTGCATAAACTAATCACACACAAAACAACAATAACGCAATTAAACACTTACACAAAATCCGAAAAGGTCACAACGGAGGGGCACTACACTAGATGCCAATTTGGTTTAAAAGACCCCTTGTTGAAGCCCACAAGACATTTATTTCTATATACCTTAGATATTGTTCATATTTATTATCATTGTGTTTGACCTCATGAGAATGCTTCAGAGTAAAGTACACCTTGCAAATCCACCTACACTAGGAGAACCATTCAATCTCTCAAAATTTTACTGTTATTCTGGAATGATTATCAAATTGGATATGTCCAAATCCTTTAATAAGTTGACTTGGCAACTTCTATACTACATATACCTCTTGTCAACTTCAACCAGGGGAGTACTAATTGCATAATGAATTGTCTTCTTTTTCAATTCGATTAATCATCCCCCATAGGGTCTTCTTCATAAATTAGGGGATTAAGTTAAAGAGACCCATTATCATGTTTTTTTTCCATAAAAATGGTAGAGGCCCTTAGTGTAGAACTTATACTAGCCAGTATGTTACAAAAATTTACATGACTTCCAATTCTAGCAGCACAAGCCAGTACATAGTGTTTGCAGATGTTACCTGACTTACAAGATAGATGAGTTTCTAGAGGAGATGCAAATAAAGACAACTTTTCAATTTGTTTTAGTGTCTAGTGTGGAGTATCTAAAATTTATTTTTAATTATGAATCTGACATTGACATATATCATTGAACTAAGATTGATACTACTGTTCTGATTCATTGGCGATAATTATTGGATCATTGTGAAAAATCTAGAGATTTTTGTTTGACTGCAAAGAGTTATCTCTTGTGATTTATCAATAAATTATTATTTCTATTTGTGGGCTTCTTACACAAGACAATATATTTATGCATTTCTTGTAGAGTCTATTCTAATTGATCATAATAAAAAAACTTCTAATTTTGAAAATAATATAACATAGAACCAAAGAGCAGTGAAAATCCCAAACAAAGATTGTTAAGAGTGTATCTCATTTAGTTTTTATTTAATCTTTCTCTTTATGTCTACAATTTCTTTAAGTTTTTTCTGATCATCCAAATAATTTAATGTTGATGGATATGTAACACATTTAGTTCATTCATGCCCTATTCATCATATTTGGTAGAGAACATTCCCATCTAGAGATGACCTTAGAATTTGGTTATGACTTATCCAGAGATAGTGATGTCAGCAAAAATTTAAATGAGACAAAAAGATTTGGAAGCTAAGGGTATACACATCAATGTCTAAGTTAAACAATTAAAACCCTAGATAAACATCAGTTCACATAGTGATGAGTCTGTAGTATGTAGTTGTGATTCTAGATAGTAGGTGAGCCAAATTTGGTTCATGGTGATTGGTTTAAACCTGGTGCAATACTAAATGATCTTGGCTTAAATGCAGTAGAGGTATGACACCTTCTAACTACCTTTTTCAAAAAAAGTTTGTAAGTAAAAGATGGTTAATATATAGCAAATTAAGCTGGTATTGGCATGGTATGTTGGTTTATAGGTGGCATTGTTGTTCTTTCCACAAAGGTTCAAACCCCATTGGGGTGGTATTGTTGAATGGTTGTATCCAGTTCATAGCTCCAGTCAAAAACGTTTACCCCTTGAATAAAAATATATATATAGAAAATTAAAACTATTGCTTCTACTTTTGTATGATCCTAGTGCTAAAAGAGAATACCAATTAGTTGGTCATGTTTCCTATGAAGAGGATTCAAGAATAACTTCATCAATTAATCCTCTACCTTGTGGTCTTGGTCTAATGAATATTGCAATGCTTTTGTCCACTACTCTACAATCAACAAAATGAGCATATGGGTTCAATTAAGATTTTTGATGTTTGATCCAAGCCTTTTGCAATACACAACAAATACAAACAAAACTATTCTAAAACTTTATGGTAGGTGTAATGCCCCGTCATGCAGCCTTAGTGGAAGTTGCAATTCACTACTTAAATGCACCATTTTTTTTTTGTTTAAGTACAAATAACATGTAAGATGAATACACATTTCCAACAACCTCTAAGGCCATGAGACAAAGATTACTTTAAAACCCAAACAACAACAAACATTAATATAAACCAAAACATTAATCACTTAAGGAAATGAGACAACATACATTCCATGCAAGATATCTTACAACAAAGGATAAGAAATACCAAAAGATCTCAATTAACAATATTTAAACAATAAGATTACAACACTCATTCCCCGAATGAGGTAATTCCAACAAAATGATTGCATATTACAAATTCCACCTTGATAATAACTGAGGGGTAATAAAATACAATAAGAACTGAGAGAACAAGGCATGAGAAGAAACTAATTCCCATGAGCTCTCCAATTGGAAACCATGACCACACGAACAAGAAGAAGAACCAACGGATTAAGATGCATGCCACCTGACCACGTGGAATCCAAAAGGTTCCACTTCCTCCGTGCTAGGAGATAGTAACCAGGAATTCCTACACAAGACCATCTACCACTAGGCATGGGCCACACAAAATTGATACAAAATAAATACAAGACCTCATCACATGACTGAATGGTCATACACACAACTCTAGGTACAACTCACACAACACCGTCATAGGTTACATTGCTTCCAGGTATAGAATAGATCAAGAATGTCACAAAAACAAAGTACAAACTATTGACTTAGGAAGAGTGTCATCACATAGCTCGTCAAGGGATATCCTCTAGGAATCTTCCTAGGCCCTGACCCCCACTCCATGGGTTATCCTGGTAGCCTCAACCGAAATCCCAGCACCAATGCTTACTCATGTGGAACCAAATACCTCTCATGGAGACGAGATAGATTATCTTGCCATTCTAGGCCTTCCCATCTCATCCCAAGTCTAAAACAAGCCCTTGGGCCCATGAGCAAGGCACAAAATATCTTGTTTAATGTTTGATGCAACCTAAGCTTCTAAAAGTTTAATTTAGCTATCACTGAATTATCCAACTTGCAAAGGGTTATCCTGGCACCACTTTGTGCACCGACGTCCATTGCAAGCCACTCTCCTAAGACAACCCACATGGTGAAATCCACAATAAGAACAAGATAACACGACCTCTCCATTTCAAAGAGGTAACAAAACAAGGATATTCACCCCAAACACTGAAGACCACAAGGTCAAGACCCTCTCCAAACACTAGAGGCAACAAGGTCTAGCCCTCTCCAAACACGAGAGGAAACAAGGTTACATAATCGACTCCATACACTGAAGGAAAAAAATTACAAAAACCCACTCCTTTCAAAGGAGGTACAAATCACATTACCCTCTCCTATTCCCAAGGAGGCACAAATCCCCGTTCATGGAAATCGAGTACAACATCATAGTAAAACTCTACCCCATTCCCAAGGCGATTCACAAATTGAACCTCTACACAAAACATCCCACTCTAAAGAACTTCTCTGGAAGACTTACATAGACCTGTAACCCAATTTCCCGACAAGGAAAAATGAAAGAAACATGATTATAAAGCATTCCAAGCAATTCAATATCTAATGTTAGGGTTTCCTAAACCAAGTCAATCACAGTTTTCAATCTTGCATTTACTCAATCAAATACATCAAATTCATTTCCCAACATTGAATATTTACAACCCAATCATTTACTCTAAAATTTACAAGTAACTTCTCTAATCAAAGCATTCAAATAAATACAATCATTTGACTAAAATATGAACGACTAAAATATTCAATCATTTCTCTAGTATCACAATCATATACTATAAATGAAACCATTCATTTATCAAAGCACTTAGATTAAATAATAAGTCAATCAATTACGTCACACAAGAATTAAATAAATAATTGACCTTATCCGCACAACTCAATAGTAACTCAAAGCACATTGAGAACTCAAAGGGGTTCAAACCAATAGTATATTTCATTTTCCCAATTACATTTATTAATAAAATCAACCTTTGAAAATGAAAACACTTGATCATTTAAAATCTACCTTTTTAAAATAAAACCTTTGACTATTAAGATTCAACATTCGAAATAATTCATATAAAAATCTTCCTTTGCTCCTATTACATAACCAAAAGTCATCTTAGGATAATCTATATTTAAATATATCCTTTTAACCTCATTTGTCTCAATTCCCACAATAATCAAAATCAGATTATAATTAAGTCAAACATTTGATAAGTAAAGACATCTGACTAAAATAATCATGCATTAACTCTAAGTTCCACCATTATGTTCCATAATCAAACAATTTAATTATTAAAATATCTGAGTAAAATAAATCTTCCATTATCTCTTAGTTTCACAATTAAATTCCATATTCAAATGATTTTAATAAATAAGGTCATTTGATTGAATTAAGTCAATCATTAACTCTCCATTTAACAATTATCTTCAAAATCAAGATATTTTACTGAATAAACACTTAATCAAGTCACTTAATCTATATTTCAACACAAGATAAATAAATTAATCAAAATCAAAATCAATATTTCAATTAAAACATTGATCATTCATTAATTACATTTCCTCTTTATCCGTGCGATAATCATTTTAGATTAAGTCCTATTTAATAATTTAAAACCCCATTAATTAAAATATATCTAATAATTTTATATATTTCAATTAACCATATTTTATTCCTCATTATTTTACATAAACAAAATATGTCCTTAATATACATTTAATTAATAGCTTAAAATCACTTCTTTTGAAATTTACGGCTATTTATTAAAATATCAATTTCCTTCAAATATAATAATCACATAATCATTTTTTTTAAAATTTCAATCTACTATTTGACATTATTTAAATATGTCAAATAAAATATTATTATATTTGCAAATAAATAAATTATTTAAACTTTAACTCCCATCTAAAATTCCATATAACAAATTTATTTAAATTAAAATATTAAATATATATATATATTAATAACATATATAGATTATATATATACAATATTATAATATTATAATATATATCATATATATAATATTATAGGGCGGGGGCCCTAGCTCGGTTGGCTAAGTAATTCTATTGCGGCTGCAAGTCACGAGTTCCTAGTCTCCCGAATCCGTGGTGCGTGTCGGCGCCCGGTAGGTCACGTTAAAAAGTTTACCGGAGTTTATAGAGGGAATTAGGTGCTGCGATTCCTGAGTCTAAAAATATATATATAATATTATAATATATATATATATAATATTTATATAATAAAATATATATAAAGAAAATAAAATATTTAAAAATCAAATATAACAAAAATGAAATTTAAAACGACAACAAAAAACAAAGGCACCCCACGCTTGCTACCTGACCCGATCTTGAACAAATCTCGGGAACATTACTGCTTGACTATGCCCCCTCCATGGGGGACGTGTCGATGAAGAGGCGGTGGCCTTCATGGTAACACCTCCCATCAGTGGAGGTAAGTGAGTGCAGGCAACATAATCTGAGGCCCTAAATTTTTTTATTTTATTTTAAAATTTTCGTTTTTAAACAAAAACGACCTCCCCTATACTTTGATGAATTTTTTACCAGATCCGAATACAGAGCAGAAGATATATTTGATATATATATGTATATATATCAATATATATATATATATATATTCATGATCACAGCTAGATTTGGGCAAGTTTTCCTTCAGGGAAAGGCTGAGAAGAAGAAGTTTAAAACACCATACTATGATGAATTTTTCTGGGTTTTCCCATATTGACAAATAAATCAAATCTTCTCATTTGAATCCCTCTCAAAGCTTTGTGTTGCTAGATTTAAATGATTTTTTCATGGTTTTATTGGATTTCCAAACAGCATATCAAAGATTTCATAATAGCATGAAGAGGGTTTAATCTAGTTTTCCAAAATGAACAAAGCAAGACAAGGAACCTGATTTTTCTCCAAAGCTTCAAGATCCCATGGAGCTTTCGAATCCTCTTCAAAATCCAGCTCAAGCATACCTTCATCTTCTTCACAAATCCAAGCCCATTTTTTTTTCTCCCCAAAAATCCAAGATTAAACATAGATCCATTTCCTTTTGCCAAATAAGGTTTTTTCCCCAAAATGGTCAAAACCCTAAAAATCCCACTTACCCAAAATATATTTTAAAATTAACAAGGAGGGAATATTTCCAATTTTTTAATTCAAACCCACTTTCTAATTTTAAATTCATAAAACCAATTTTCTAATTTTTAATTCAAAACTCAATTTCGAATTTTTTAATTCTACTTTATGCATTTTCAAAATTTCTCATAAAACATAAGCATTTCAAAATTACCAATAAATAATTTCCTCAACAATATTTTCAAAAGTGGAATTAAAATATATTGTCATTTAATTATTTATTTTAATTTAATCGTAACTATTCAGACAACATTTTAATTAAATCCTAAATATCCAATATAACTTCCATTTTCAATTTCATTTGAATTTAGATATACAATAACACGAAAATCACTATTTTGTTTAATATATCACTATTAATCTAATTAATTAATAAACTAAATCTAGTTTATTAATTAATCAAATCAATCAATAACCCAATAATTATTTTATTAATTTCATCAAATAAATCAATAAAATAAATCGCATTTCAACATTGCAATTAAACACATTTAATCATTAATTAAACTACACCTAGCATTTAATAAACTTTAAAATTTGAAATTAAATAAACACTCAAGGGGAAACTGACCAAGTTAAAATGACTAACCCCGACAACAACCCGACAACATGTTATGACTAGGGTGATGACTTGGCTCGAAAAACCTAGCTACTATCTCCCAATCAATTACCGTTAGTAAATGGACATGCTCAAACCTGTGAAACAAGGTGGAGTCGATGTCATGTACCTTCCAACCTACAACAAAGAGCATGTCGAATGTACATATAAATATAATATGATTAAACACACCATGAAGAGGGAATCTCAGAATTGTAGGGCACTCGCAAGCGAGTGATACAAGATTTTTGTCCCTTTCACCAATATAGTATCACTAACTGACGCATCTAACATCAAAGATATGATCAATAGAATACAACATCATTTAGTCAGATATCTTCTAAATTACTCCAAATCATGTCATAAAGATAACATCAGAATAAGATCACATCACATCAACATATAACTTCACATCGTTTAACAATCACGACCGCAAGTAATTAAGTTCCAAAGTCAAAGCATGTTCAGACAAAATCGTCACATCATAATATAACATGCGCATCACTAAACAGTTCATGATTAAATAATCACTAAGTTCATAGTCACATCATAAGCATAATCAAACATTACCAAGAAAACACTGCCGATCCAAATATCGAAAACGGAGGGGTGTTATAGCAAGAACTTCGCTACTCTGCAACTCTTGTTATATTATAACATTCATAACTTAAACCTTTTTATAATGTCAAGTTAACTATAAATTTTATAGAGTTTAGATTTTCTATATCTCTCATATATCAACATAGGTAAATTTGAAAATATTTTAAATTATAGAACAAAAAATTGAATGGTGCCGAGATTATTTTTATTAAAGTGATCTAATCCCAGCTAACATTGATTGTAGTTCAGCAACCCCAGCCCTAAGAGCTAGCACTAATTAGCACAGGCCAACCTATGCTTACTAATTTTGCTTTGGCCCTGCTCTGAATTTTGCTGGGCCCTAAACATAACTAGTTCACAAAACTAGCATTAATGAAATCCTAGTTAGACCATGGCACTAAGCCTAATGCTAGCCCTTGCCCCAATTGGACCTAGCACTAACCCCAAGCTCTATCATGGGGCAATCTTTACCCCAACCCTAACCCTGATAAATAGAGATCCTATACAATTTTGTTTAAAGTGCAAGCCCTATTTGAACCTTAAGCTTAATCGAGACTTGTTTAGGGTTGGATTATAATAGTTATGATTGGTCAATTCAAATAGTATTATGGTTGGAGTTTAATTAAGGTTGCTATTCACTTAGGGTTAAGGTTAAATTAGTATTCAATTTAGGTTAGGGATCAATTAGGGTTATAATTCAATAAGGGTTTAATTAAGGTCAAGGTTAAGGTTAGTCTTAAATTAGGGCTAGGATTGGAGTTAGGGTTCAATTAAGGTAAGGGTTATTATCTATTTTAGGGTTAGGGTTCAATTACTGTTCTCTAGGGTTTTGATACAATTAGGTTTTCAGTTCTGAGTTCAATTAGTGTTAGAGTTAGGGTTATAATATGAGTTCAATGTGAGTTAGAGTTCAAAGGTTTAATTAGTGTTAGAGTTAGGAGTTGCAATAAGAATTCCATAATGATATGGAAAGGCATTCAATTGGATTCATATACAAATGCATAAATAAGAATTGGTAATTAATAATTCTCTAGAACTAAAGTTATAACAACAAATACAATCCTTAGCTTAATCATTTGTTCTTGTTAGGGTTGGAATACGAATTTAATGGGTCCAACTGAGACTTAGGAAATAAAACCCTGCAGAGGAAATAAAGCATTCAAATCAAAGTTGGGTTTTAATTTTAATCCGGTGACATAAGCCTAAGCCATTAACTCTAGTGCTCATGTCGCTGACGGCTTAGCCAAAGCCTTTCATCAAATACTAATTGTGCAATGTGTAGGTTTTCCAGATTTGAAGATATGGGAGAAGATCTTGATTGTACTCTGCCAACTCACAAACCTAAGGTGTTTCCCTCTTATTTGGCGTGAGGTCAACAAAAGGCAGATGTGTGTCTTGTATGGAATGTGGGGCCCAATCTCCACTATTGAGCTCATAACCTGTGGTTTTAGATTGACAATGAAGATCAAAAGCTAATGTAAACCTATGTTGTTCTAGTTGGCAAGAGGAAGATGAAGGTTGGTGAAGCATTAATGAATTATTGCTTGCTTGTGTAGACACATCGATCTCAATCTATGTGAAGATGTTGTTGTTGGCAATCATGAAGGGTGATCTTTGGATTCTCATGTAGCTCTAGTTAAATGGTGATAGTACATACGCCGCCAAATTTCCATGTTTGCACATGCATGTTTACTAAGCATTGATGAAGGTTGCCATTACCTCGCACAATAAATAGAAGAGGAATTTACTACTAATAGTGTCATTCTTGTAGCATTTAGAGCACTTTGTGGGTTGATTTTAATCAAGTTTGAGTGCTTGTCTGAGAAGATAAAATGAGTTAGTCAGTAAGGAGGTCTGTTCGTTTGAGCTCACAAAAGCTCGGTCCTGTTATTCAAGAAGGTACTTTGGTTGACAAGCCCAAGCTTGTGCCCTCTAGATGCAGTAGAAGGTTGCAATTCCAGGACATTGTTTCTCAACTGGTAGATGACAAAGGCAAGCAATCGGCGATGTGCTCCATTACTAGTGTTGGTAGGAAAATAAGGTATGGGCGGCATGGCTCCTCTGGATGCCAACACTCGCCCATTGACCTTACGAGAAACACTTATGATGATGTAACCAAGACCGACTCAGACTACTGCCAGTATTTACCTCTCTTCAATCACGGTTTGTTCTCTGATGACAAAGAGATAGCTTTGGTGCCATTGGTTGTTAAAACCCCAAGCGGACTAACTTGAACCATATTGGGAAAGGACAATAAAGAAGACGAGGCTGAGAGTCTACCGTATTGGGCAACAACTAGAAGCAGGCGTGTATACTAGAGTCAGAGTGTTGGTAAGGGAATGGTGGTGGGTAAATAAGAAGTTGTGGTGCCTTCGTGGCAATTTGGTTTCCTGGCATTTTTGTGTGGATAGCGACAAGGGGATTTTGATGAAAATTTATGTTCCCTTTTCTTTTACCTTTCCCCAGTTCATGTGCTAGGGTTTTGATGACAATTTGTGTTCTCTTTTCTTTTAGCTTTCCCTAGTTTGTGCGCCACTATGTTTTGCAAATTTAACATGTGGGAAGTTTTGAAATGAAATTCAAATGCAATGGAGATTTTGTTCAAATTAAAACCCCAAGCAGACTGACTCGAACCATATTGGGCAAGGACAAGAAAGAAGACGAGGTTGAGAGTCTACCGTATTGGGCAACAACTAGAAGTGGGTGTGTATACCAGGGTCTAAGTGTTGGTAAGGGTAGGGTGGTGGGTAAATAAGAAGTTGTTGTGGTGCCTTCATGGCAATTTGGTTACTTGGTTTTTTTGTGTGGATAGCGACAAGGGGATTTTGATGACAATTTGTGTTCCCCTATTCTTTTACGCTACCCCAGTCCATGCACTATAAATGTTTTACAGATTCAATGTGTGGGAAGTTTTGAAATGAAATTCAAATGCAATGGAGATTTTGTTCAAATGAGACTTTTTGGTGAAATTACATTTGAGCCTAAAGCTTGTTGCTCCCTTGTCATATAAAAGGGAATTCAAGGCTCATTTGTAGGGATAGAACTAATGAAATCTCTAGCTAGGTTTTGAGTTGAATATATGGGTAGAAAGATATATGTCCTCTGATGAGGAAGAGATATCTGTGGTGTCATTGGCTATTAAAACCCTAAGAGGACAGAATAGAATAGATAGCATGTTTTGAGTTTTGGATGAATATATGCAAATTATCTTAATTTGTATGCAGATATGACTTATAAGCATGAATAAATGTATAATTCTAATATATTTTCTCTCCTTATGTGGATTTGAGTGAATTTTGAATGAAATGTTAATGAAGTTGTCATTATTCTTTTGAGAATTTGTTCAATTGTGTCTCTATGTTTTTGCTTTGATTCAATAAAATCAATTAAATGCTTAAATGGAGTCATAAGTTTACAATTATTTACAAAGGATTTGATAAGTAGTACTATATCAGAGAATTGAGCTCCATAATGCAAGGTATTATATGAGGGTTGAGCTTAACCAACACACTCTAAGGGTACCCTCCCGTAGATGTCTGACACCATGTGGGGCCCTCTTAACCCAACCTCTCTCTCATTTCTATAGCATTTCTTTAACCACACCATTTCAAATCTATGTTTCCATAGTACTCCACCGTTGCAGTTTACACTTGCCATTCCCATTCACGTTCTCCTTCCATAGCTATTCGCGTTTTCCATTTCCACTTTACAAATTTGCTCGGTCATTGGATTGGGGGATTTAGTCTTAATCCCACATTCATTTCATTACATGAATTGTGGTGAGTGTTCCTTTTATATTATGAAGTATCGGTTCATTTTCTTTGTTAGGAAATAGAAAAGATTTATCTTTCTTATAACTTTAATAATAACTTTTTTTTTAAATATTATATCTTATTTATAATATTTATTAATGTTAATTATATTTAATTCTTTATTTTAATGAAAAAATGTTTATTATGTTTTATTTAAAAACACATATTTTATATTTATGTATTGATTGATATTTAAATTAAATGAGTTAAATGTGCATGCTTTGTGATGATTATTTGAAGTGTTAAAAGAGGTTTTGGACTTGATTTATAAATGATTTTAAATATGTGTGAATTAAGCGTTCTTTTCTTTGGTTCAAATATGTGTACAAAATAAAACTAGTCTACAAGCTTCAATCTATAATTCAAACACTCAACTGAAAAAATTAATTTTGAAATTGATTTTTATCTTTAACATTTACACTTCTTTTATTATGGATTGACAATGTTTACAAACATCATTTTTTTTAAAGCAAAGGCGGTAAGCCTATATATTTATATATTAATATAATAAGAGTGAATATACATAGTATTACAAAATCTACTAAATTGTGAGGCTTGTGTTATCTTCACTTAGATCCCTAGATGGTCATGAATAAATGTCTCAAAGTATTGCTTTGGTTCATATCCATGTCTGAGAAACCAAACTAGTGTGCAAATATAAATCTATACCATAAGAATCAACTAGCAAATAATTGATGTTTAGAATTTAGTTGTGTTGATTTTCTAATATTTGAACCTCAATATATATGGAAAGTGTTTAGTAACATTTTTAGGGAATATAGATAGAAAGTGTTAAGTAACATTTTTAGGGAATGTGCTAAATTGTGAGGATTTTGTTCTCCTTAATTAGAGCCCTAACCAAACCAATTCCATAACATAGGAATAATGATTAGAGACATGATGATATATGTTATGAGAAAATGTTATTACATTTCTCTCAATGAAAATGTTCTTTTGATAAATCCTCATTGTCCTAATAATCTTTGATCATTTTAAATGCTTAAATGATTTTATTTAAGTAAAATACAACATGCAAATCAAGATAAACATGCATTAGGTAAGCTCACAATGATTAGTGGGAGGGTGTTGTCAAGATTTAAATTGAATTTAAATTTTAAATGTGTAGGGTTGATAATTACTATGTCAAGTTTGCACTAGTAGATCTTATGCAAGGTAGGGTAATGTCATGAGATTAATTCACACAAGAATATCCCACTGTAGACTTTGTTATTTAAACAAAGGACAATCTATTCAAAGTTTACCAAAAATAGTAATGAAAAGGCATGAATATATTTTTTCTCTAAGATTGATGTGCATGTGAACTTCTATTATGGTGTATGTTAAAAACAAGAGACATCACTGAGGAAACTATTTGGCAATTCCAAATACTAAAAGATATAGATTTCTACTTTAAAATATATATAGTTTACAATTATATTCTCCTTCCAATAGTAACTCCAATCGAAAAGCATTGGATAAAATTTCAAAAATATGTAATGAATAACATAGACAAACACAAAAATAAATATGAATTTTTTATTTTTAGTTGTAGTATTTGTATCAATTTATATATATATATATATATATATGTTATTACTAAATTTGTATAGATTCTATTTTCTCAAGATTTTGGGAGACTTCATTATTTTCAGTTCCTTTTTTTCTCCTCAATTCTTTTATATAATATTACACCTCTTTTCAAAGCTAAAAAAGAGCTCCATATCTAATCACTTGCTCAAACCTAGATTTCATAGGAAATTTTCCAAAATGACTATCTTTTGTTAAACCTTTCAACTACACAATTATCAATACATAATATCTCTAAATCATCAAAACCAAAGGTCTCATCTAATGCATGTGTAAAAATATTTAAATTATTTTTAATATAAGAAGTTAATATTGTTGGTAAATTCTAATTACAGGATCTTGCTAAAAACCTCTCATCAATTGAAAGCAATAGACTCCAGTGTGTTACCAACCTCACAAGGTCCCTATTCCAGGCTGTTAAGTTTCCTTTGATGAAGGGAGATCAAAGAATTGCTTCAATAAGATTTTATCTCCATCTAATATCAATTGCATGAGTCCTTGAATGAGGAGTTGGTGAGATTCAAGCATAATTTGAGAAAATTGTAAATTAAGAAGATTCATGGTTTAAAAGTTAGGGCTAAAATAAATTGGCTAAAAAATGGAGATAAAGGCTTTGATTTCTTCTTTAATTATATAAAGGAGAAAAATGCTAGGGAATAAATTGGATCAATCTAGGTGAATAATCAACATATAAATGGTCTTTCTTTGGTCATAAATGAATTTTGATCTTTCTATTAAAATATTTTCTTTGTTGAAGATAGCAATGTGGACTATAAAAGATCCCAAGATCATTGTGCACAAGTCATCCCTGGGAAAATCAAAGAGGAAGACAATGATTGGCCTACTAGAGATATAGAGTAAGGATGAGATTGTAAAGGATATTAGAATATATAAAAAGGATAAATCTCCAAGTATAGATGGGTTTGCTACAATTTTATAAAAAAAAATTAACTAGATTAGGGTTGGGGTTAAGGTTCAAATAGGATAAGAATTAGTGTTAGGGTTAGGATTAGAGTTCAACTATAGTTCAAAGTTAGGGTTATGGTACAATTAGGACTACTATTCACAATAAGTGTTCCCCTAAGGTTATGATTAGAGTTATGAATCTACAATTAGGGACCAAATTAATGTTCACATAGGCTTCTCTCGAAGTTTATTGTATGGTACATGTGTATTTTATAAAATTACCATGTCAAGAATTAGTTGTAGATAATACTACATGTGATTTTTCATATGGTATTAAACTGTAGATTAAAACGATAATAGATTTCCCTTCCCCTTCTTGCAATTGTAAGCTACCATAATATGGCCTCTAAACTTATTCATATTTTGAGCTTTTCTAAACTATAAAACATGACATCCAACAAATAAATTTGTTATGCATTTTTTCCAAGCACAAATCATTAGAATTCTTAATGTGTTACTTAGGTTAATTGTTTATTGCAATAAATAAATACACACTAATATATATATTATGAATTTGAGGGAAAATATTAAAATATTTATATATATATAGAAAAATTTAAATGCAAGGGATTCAAGTACATACCTTTGCTTTTGTTAATGTTGATGAAGATACAAATGTTGATGAAGTGCTAAATTTGATGACATGATCTTCCTAAAAAACTGGAATATCTTTGCTCTATGTGGCACTTGAAATTTTCTACAAAACTATAACTAACTCTACCTCAGATTTGTGACTTTGGACCTATTCTACATCAATAAATATGAGCTTCTTGACACATGCCTCTCCTAATCTAGCATACAATATGTAAATTAAATGCTCAAAATAGTTGGGGAGAAAGAGATTGGTGGATCTTTGGGAAGGTCCAATGCTTCATTCCTTTGTGAATTTCTCCCCTATAGATAGAGGTAGAGATGAATATAGAATGAGAGAGTCGAGGGATAAAAATAGATAGAGATATAGAGAGATAGATGGAGGAAATAAATATATAGAGAGATAGGAGATAGAGAGGGGATATATATATATAGAGAGAAAGGAGAGATATGGAAAGATAGTCTATATAAGGAGATATGCAGAGAGAGGGAGAGAGAGAGAGATATATAAGTAGAGAAAGATATTAATATTTTACGTTTTGAAAAATATGTAATTTTAAAACCATTTTCCTATATATTTAGTATTAAGATTTTTACATATTTTAACAATTCAATATATAATACAAATAAAATATAGTTAATAATTTAATTAACTAGCATACCTATATTAATTAATAATATATGTAAAACACGCCAAGAGTTATCTTTATCAAGATGCCTATTGACTTGAAAAAATGCATACATTTTCATGAATATGAATTTGGAAAGCAATCAATTTGATTTCATTATTGTTTGTGTCATTGTTTATCTCAATTCCCATATATAAGGGTACACATTGAAATTTGAAATCATACCAACTTGTCTATAACAACAATCAACTAAGAACAATAAATTTAAAAGCAAAAATGTTCATCAATCATTAGATTTAGTATTGACAGCATCAAAGAAGTATATCATGACAAAATGGCATTAACTAACTTAGATATATCTGTTGAAAAGGACCTTTTGTATAATGTGGGAAAACTTAACATCATCTTGTTTTTCATGCTTCAAAATGTTCAATTCTTTTGTTGTTACACCCATAATTTCTTCTACCACTTCTTCAAAAGTTGTAATCCAAGTGAATGAAGTATGGTCTTCCACTTTGCATTGAAGTATATATTTATAATCACATTTAGGGAAAGTTTTATCACATCTTCCATAATACCACTGACCATTTTCATTAGTGTTTACCTTCTTTTTGCAGTGCCTATCTCCAATTTTCAAGGGGCATGTTGTATAACAAAAAATTTCTACCTTAATGAAAGATAAGGTAGCTTTTATCACTATCCAATAAGGTTTACCAAAGTTTGCAAGGTCTTGATCCTGTATTTGTGAGATACCTGCTAGGAAACAAATGTGGTTAGGGTTGGGGTTCACTACACCAGAGTTTAATTATGGTTAGATTTCAATCAGGGCTACAGAGCGACTAGGTTTAGGTTCAATTAGGGTTAGGGTTAAGGTTAGAATTAGGATAAGTGTTTCACTTAGGGTTATTGTTAGGCTTAAGATTGGGCTTAAGATTTACTTATATAGTATTTTGGATAATATAAACAATTTTGATTGATTTAATATTTTCTAAATTCATTATTGGAATTTAAATCTTTTATAATTCTATTCCTAAATTCATTATAGAAACAATGTATGAGAATTTTCCCATTGATTTTGAGGGTGAAGTGTGGCTACATATATAGGGTTTCTATACATAGTATTTGTAGGAGAATGGTATCTCTATTTTGAATTATTCTAAACGTTGTTTCCATGTAGTAGTTTTTAAATTCATTTTGTTGTTATACTCTATAATTGGTAGTTTATATATTGTACTTTTTCTATACATGATATTTAGCAAGATTGGGGACACTAATAGAACCTTCACTTATTTTTTAAAAAAGACTAAAAAATGTATGAAAATTTGACAACATGAAAACCATGAAAATAAAAGTGAAAATAAAAATTTAACATAGTAAAATGACAATCATGTGCCAAAAATGAAAAAGAACCATTTGTTGTTACTTAACACCGAATTAATATACTAAATTACCAAGTGCATTTTATAAATGTATCATGCAATTGGAGCACAATATTGGGAATCAATGTGAATAATTCTCATCATTAGAAATTAGACAAGCTTCATATTGAAGGACCCAAGCTCTTTGTAGGTTTTCAATGAAGATTTAATTAGCCACTAATAGGAACAATAAGAAAATAGATAAATGTGAAAATAAATCTTAATCTCTAAGAGTGTTGTGCTAAGAATTACATACACATCTCATAAATTTCAATAGAGACATGGGACACATTTATAGAAATAAAGGAAAGAAATGACTAT
This sequence comes from Sequoia sempervirens, assembly GCA_007258455.2. NCBI lineage: Eukaryota > Viridiplantae > Streptophyta > Pinopsida > Cupressales > Cupressaceae > Sequoia > Sequoia sempervirens. The sequence continues at coordinate 12,029 of VDFB02368221.1, read as the reverse complement.
TTAGATAGTTATTAATCTACAAAAGATTAGGACCTACGTACTTCAAGAGATTAATAAAAATAAGTTTTTATTTATAATTTTTAAATTAGATAATTTTGAAATTATCATAGATGTAAAGTAAAGATAAAATATTTTTCAACAAAACAAATAAAAATGACAAAAAAATAATGTAATTAATCAAGAATAACATGATATTGCAAAAAATATAATAAATAAAAGAATATGCATAATTGTACATAAGCCATCAAAAGTCTATATATACCTATCTTTATCAAAAAATAAAAATCTTTGAAATGACTAAAAATTATTAAAACTTATTAAGCTCCATGAACATAAGACATCTGCAAGGTCTTGCCAACTTTCTTCTTAGAGGAAAATTATGACCAACTAGATTGAGGAATGTCTTCCAACTGAGCTCCCTGGAAAACATCACCATGTGTGTGATTTAATCCTAAAAATTTGATCAAAGGAAAGTTGATGAACAGTAACACAAATTTGATCCATAGATGGGACACGTGTCGCCCACCTACGATATTGCCATCCTACAATTCCTGATCATGGGATGATGGGCAACTGTTGATCTTGAAGGCATTTTGATTGACTATAGCGTGAATTTCATCCTTCTAAAAAATAAAGAATTCATTAAAGGGAAAGGGGACATTACTAGGTGGATGGAAAATTTCCTCGGGCCCCACCTTGTACAGTCCATGTGGTAGCCACCCGTGATTTCACAATCAACCAAAGCACCATCGCGGGATGGCGGGGAATGGCTCAGATCAAAGGACAGTTGATGAATAGTCGCGCAAATTTGATCCACAGATGGGACACATGTTGCCCGCCCACGATATCGCCATCCTACAATTCCCAATCACGAGATGGCGAGCAACTATTGATCTTGAAGGTATTTTGATCAATGGCAATGTGAATTTCATCCTTCTAAAAAATAAACTAGCATATATATACACCAAAGGCGTATCATATTTGGAAATAGCCAACCCAATTTTCACTATCAACGGTTAACAAGTAACTACAATACAGTTAAATGAATCTCAGTCGTTCATAATTTTTCATGATTTTTCCACTGCTTTTTTCATGATTTCGTCGGTGCTCTCCAAAAAAAATTAAAAGTTTTTTCGCTATTGTGTAGGCCTGCAGGTAGCACCTGTGCATGTACTCTGCAGTCGTTCATAAATTTCCTAAAAAATTTGGCTATTTTCATCGCCTTTTACTGCTTTCCTCGCCATTATGGGTTTCTGCTCCTTCGAACTCTTCTCGTACGCATGGACACAAATTTATTAAAAAATTTGATGTGGCAGGAATTACTATTTTTGACCATTCTAAAAAGTACTTTCTACGGGAGAGATATTAGAGATATTTATTTTTACCGCTGGCATTCCTTTTCACACTACACGAGAGTGAATTTTTTTTATTTCACCTATATTTGTTTTGACAGTGCACAGGTGGCAATCGATTTATTTTTATTCACGCCGCTGGATAGTTTTCTTAGCCAACAAAAATCACCGTCTTCATTGCTTGGAAATTCATGTCAACACTTGAAGATCTTCTAAGAAAAGAAAAACTATAAACCCTTAAAAGAAAACCCTTACAGGACTGGAATTAGCTAATTGGTAAGTTAATTAAATCATGTTTTCTTATTTCTGTATTTTTCTGAATATTATATACTAATTTAAGATTATTAATATAATATTAAGAATAATATAATAATCATAATATAATCATAATAGTTTAATAATACAATAATTTAAAACTATTATTAATAATATAATATTAAGGATAATTATATTCTATTAAATATAACATTCAAAAACAATATTAATATATATAATAGTGAGAATAATTTAATATTAAGAATAATATGATATTGTAATAATTAGAATAATATAATAATAATAGTGAAATTACTTATATATTTATATCATTTTTTAATAATATTTATAAAAAAGTTGAGAGATATCTTTGTGGGGGCCTATTTTTAATCAATTTGTCACATCAAAGTGCATAGGCGCTTGAAGATGGATATCTAAAATTATAAATTATAAAATTATAAAGAGTATCATGTGCTTTCATTGTAGAAAAAATAATAAATAATATAATAATTTAAATATTAATAATATATTACTATTATTATTAATAATATGTAAACAAAAATAACAATATAATAGTAAATATATAACAAAAAATACTAATATAATATTATTATATTATAAATATATAGAAAAATAATATAGTTTTTGTGGCCTCTCATGATGAACTTTTGAGGTTAAATATCCCCATAATATAGTTTTTCTGGCCTCTCATGATGAACTTCTGAGGTTAAATATCCCCACTTATACCGATATAGTAAAATATTTGCAATTCAATTTTTAAAAATAATATATATAATTTAATATTTAAATGTTAAGTTAATATATATAAATATATTTTTTGTATATTTATAATATTATAATAAAAAAATGTTATATCATCAATATTTAGTTAGGATTATTAAAAAAATATTTAGTTAGGATTAGTTTTATGTGAGAATATTTATTAAAAATAGAAACCCTAATCAAAACCCTAATTAAATCTTAACCCTTTTTGTAATTGTAACACTAACCCTAATCCTAGTTGAATTATAATGCCAACCCTAACACAAAAATTTATCGTAGAACCCTAACCATGATTAAACATCAATTGAACCTAACCCTAATTGAATCTTAACCCTTATTAAACCCTAAATCTAATAGTAATTAATCCCCAACCCTAACCCTAACCCTTACTCTAACATTGACCCTAATCTTAACTTATAACTCCGAACTCTAATCTTAATACAAATATAGCCCTAATTGTGACTTATAACTCCTAACCCTAACCCTAATAGATACCTAACCCTAATTCAACACAAATCATAGCATAAAGATCTATCTTAGAATCCTAACCCTAACCATAACCCTTATCTTGTTGAGATTCAACCCTAATTGAACCTAAACACTAATCCTAACTTTAAGTCTAGTTGTAACCCTAATTGAACCTAAACACTAACCCTAACCTTAAGTCTAACTATAACCCTAACTAATTAAACCCTAAACTTAAGCCTAAATGAACCCTAATTATAATTAAATATTAATCCTAACCTTAGTTAACCCTAACCCTAATTGAATATAAACCCTAACTATATCCCTAATTAATTCCTAATTGAATCTTAACCCTTACCATATTTGTAACCCTAACCCTAATCCTAATTGAATTCTAACCCCAATCCTAAGCATTACCCCAAACTTTATCCTAGAACCCTTACCCTAATTGAACATCATTTGAACCCTAACCCACCCTAATTGAATCTTAGTTGTAATTAAATCCTAACCCTCACACTAATTAATCATCTAACACTAACCCTAACCCTTACACAAATAAATAAATAATCATCTAACACTAACCCTCACACTAATTAATCATCTAACACTAACCCTTACACTAACCCTAACCCTTACATAAATAAATAAATCAAAGATAAAAGATAAATAAAAAATGATCACAAAGATTCAAATAAATAAATCAAAAATGAAAATAAATAAAAACATTAAATAAATAAAAAGATTCAAGATAAATTAGAGATTTGATCACACATAAAACAATCAAAAAGAAAAAACAAAGATATAAAATATAAATCAATAAGAAATACTAAATAAAATAAACCTAACAAAGATTTGAATACATGAGGTTAAATTAGGATTTTGTATAGGGTTTAATTACGCTTAGGGTTTAATTAGGATAAGATTTTGGATTAGGATTCTGGGTTAGGGTTTAATTATAGTTACAATTCAATGGAGTTTAAGGTTTAAGGTTATGATCCAAATAGGATTACAATTTAATTATAGTTATGATTCAATTAGGGTTAGAGTTCAATTAGGATTATAGTTAGGGTCATGTATAGGGTTCAAATAGATTTACTATTAGGGTTAGGGTAAGGTACAATTTGGTTTAGGGTTACCATTAGGGTTGAATTAGAGTTAAGATTAAATTAGGGTGAAGGTTATTGTTCAATTACGGTTAGTGTTCACTTAAGGTTATGATTATGGTTAGGGTTTGGGTTAGTGTTCTATAATAAAGCTTGGGGTTAGGTTACAGGTTGAGTTCAAATAGAGTTATGATAAAGGTTAAGTTTATGATTCAATTAGGGTTTGAATTAGGATTGTAGTTAGAATTAGGATTAGTATAAGAATTAGAATTACAAATAGGATTAGAATTATGGTTAAGGGTAGAATTAAAATTAACCCCAACCCTAATTCTAAATCTATATCTAACCATAACCCTAATTCTATAACTAAAATTAATTCAAATTATAACCTTAACCATAAACCTAAACCTAATCCTCACCTTAACACTTACCCTAGCTTATATATATTTAATAATATATATAAAATATGCTGAGAGATATCCTTCTCAGGCATCTATTGCACTTTTATGTGAGAAATTGATAAAAAAATAGACGAGAAAGAAGGATATCTCTCGACATATTTTATATATATTATTAAATATATATATGTTAGGGTTAGAGTGTAATTAGGATTAGGGTTTGGGTTCAATTAGGGTTAAGGGTTCAACTAGGATAAGGGTTAGGGTTAGAGTGTAATTATGATTAGAGTTTGGGTTTAATTAGGGTTAAATTAGCATTAGATTATAATTAGGTTTAGCATTAGGATTATGGTTAAGGTTCACTTAGGGAGGGTTAGGGTTAGAGTTAGGGTATAATTAGGGTTAAAGATAGGGATAAGCTATATTTAGGGTTAGGGTTGAAGGTTAGGGTTAGTGAAAGAATTGGTGTTAGAAATAGGCTTATGGTTAAGGTTAGGGCTAGCATTAGTGTTAGGCCTTGGGTTATAAAACACTAAATATAACCTTAATCCTAATGCTAATCCTAAACCTAATCCTATTAAACTATTCTTCATGCTAACCCTAACCCTAATTTTGATGCAAACCCTAACCCTCATCTTAATGTTAACCATATTTATAACCCTAACTATATCTCTTAACCATAACCATAAGCTTAACTATATCTCTAACCCTAATCCTAACCTAAACCTAACTATATCTCTTAACCCCAACCTAACCATAATCCTAACCCTAAACTTCATCGAGAACATAACTATAATGCTAATCCTGATAACCTTAAACCCAATTATTACCCCAAACTTATCATTAACTATTAACCCTAAACTTGACAACAAACCTAAATGTAACCTTAATCTTAATGATAACCCTAATCCTAATTTTGATGCGAACCCTGACCCTCATCATAATGTTAACCATATTTGTAACCCTAACTATATTTGTAGCCCTAATCCTAACCTAAACCCTAAGCCTAACTATATCTCTTAACCCCAACCTAACCATAATCCTAACCCTAAACTTGATCCAAAACATAACTATAACCCTAATCTTGATAACCTTAACCCCAATTATTACCCCAACCCTAACTATATATTAACTCTAACCCTAACCCTAACTATATCTCTAGACCTAACCCTAACCTTAACTATATCTCTTAACCTTAACCCTAACCATAATCCTAACTAAATATTGATGATATAATATTTTTTTATTATAAAATTATAAATATACTAAAAATATATTTATATATTTTAACTTAACATTTAAATATTAATATATATATATAATTTTCTAAAATTGAATTACAAATATTATACTATCATATTATAATATATTAATTATTATAATTATTTAATATAAAATATATAAATATATAAATAATTTATTAAAGATATTACATGTTATGTTGCAATTGCTACTAGCATATATATATTTAATAATATATATAAAATATACCAAGAGATATCCTTCTTGAGGCGCCTATTTCCTAAATCAATTTCTCACATAAAAGTGCAATAGGCGCCTTAGAGAAGGATATCTCTCGGCGTATTTTATATATATTATTAAATATATACTAGCATATATATATTATTTTAATAATATATATAAAATACGCCGACCTTCTCAAGGCACCTATTCAATTTTTATAATAAAAATTTGATTAAAAATTAGGTGCCTCGAGAAGGATATCTCTCGATGTATTTTATAAATATTATTAAAATAACATATATATGCTAGTAGTAGTCGTGGCGCAACATCTAATATCTTAAATAATTTTTTTTTATTATAGTATTATTTTATTATAAAATTATTATAATAATTAATATATTATAATATGATAGTTAATATGATTAGGGTTAGGATTAGGTTTAGGGTTAACACTAGTATTAGGGTTAGGGATATGATTAGGGTTAGGGTCAAGGTCAGGGTTAGGGTTAGGATTAGGGTTAGGGCTAAAGCCAGGGCTATGTTTAGGGCCAGGGCTTCAATTAGGCTAGGATTGCATTAGGATTAGGATTAGGCTAGGCTTAATTAGGTTAGGATTATGACAAGATTATGACATGGCTAGGTTAGGATTAGGTTGGGGTTAGGATTAGGCCAGATTTAGGTTAGGCCACATTAGGATTAGGCTAGGGATTAGATTGTATTTTTAGTTTCATTTAGGCCAGAATCAAAGGCTAGGGTTAGGCCAGGACTGGGATCAGATTGAGCCAGGCCCACCAGGCCTGCTGGGGCCAGTCAGGCTTGTGAGCCAGTGCCAGGCTCAGGGCCAGGCACACCAGTTGCAGATCAGGACGAGTGCCAGGCCAGGATTAGGACGAGTGTTGTGGGTTAGGTTGGTTAGATTAGATCAGGGCCAGACTAGGCCAGGCTTCATTTGGTTTAGGTTAGGTTGTGGCTAGGCTCTAGATTAGGCCAAGGCCAGAATTAGAACAGGATTGTGGTTAGGTTTAACTAGGTTATTAGATTCTAGGACAAGGTTAGGATTGTGATTAGGGTTATGGTTATGGTTAGGTCCTAATCCTAATCTTAATATTAATCCTAACCTAACCTTAATCCTAACCTTAACACTAACCATAACCATAACCCTCACCCTAACCTTAACCCTAACCCTAAAACTAACCCTAACCCTAATCCCTATTTGTAATGATAACCCTAACCCTAATCCTAATCCTAACACTAACCCTAACTTTGACCTTATTTGTGATGATAACCCCAATCCTAATCCCAATTTTAACTCTAACACTAACCAAATTACTATATTTATCATTTATAAACATATCCCTAACCATTATCATAACCCTAACCCTAACCCTAACCATAATCCTAACCTTAACCCTAACCCTAACCCTAATCCCTATTTGTGATGATAAACCTATTCAAGATTATAACCCTAACCCTAATCCTTTTCATGATGATAAACCTAACTCTAATCCTAACCCTAACACTAACCCTAACCCTAATCCTATTCATGATGATAACCCTAACTCTAACCATAACCATAACCATAACCATAACCCTAACCCTAACCCTAATCCCTATTCGTGATGATAACCCTAACCCTAATCTTATTTGTGATGATAATCCTATTCATGATGAAGAACCTAATCATGATGATAACCCTAACTATAACCATAACCCTAACCATAACCATAACCCTTACACTAACCCTAACCCTAACCCTATTTTTCATGATAAACCTATTTGTGATGATAACCCCAACCCTAATCCCAATTTTAATTATTTTCTAACAAAATTACTAAATTTATCATTTATAAGCATATCCCTAACCATAATCATAACCCTAATCCTAACCCTAACCATAATCCTAACCTTAACCCTAACCTTAATCCCTATTCATGATGATAAGCCTATTAGTGATGATAACCCTAACCCTAATCCTAACACTAACCCTAAACCTAATCTTACTCATGATGAAGAACCTAATCATGATGATAAACCTAACCATAACCATAACCATAACTGTAACCCTAGCTCTAACCCTATTCGTCATGATAAACCTATTCATGATGATAACCCCAACCCTAATCCCAATTTTAACTCTAAACCTAACCAAATTACTATATTTATCATATATAAACATATCCCTAACCATAATCATAACCCTAACCCTAACCATAACCATAATCCTAACCCTAACCCTATTGCTAACCTTAACCCTAATCCTTATTTGTGATGGTAAATCTATTCAAGTTTATAACCCTAACCCTAGCCTTAATCCTAACCCTAACCCTAATCCTTTTTGTGACAATAAACCTAACCCTAATTCTAACCCTAATCCTAACCCCAACACTAACCCTAACCCCAATCCTATTCATGATGATAACCCTAACTCTAACCATAACCATAACCATAACCCTAACCATAAGCCTAACCCTAAAACTAACCCTAATCCATATTCATGATGATAACCCTAACCCTAATCGTATTCATGATTATAAGCCTATTGGTGATGATAACCCTAACCCTAATCTTATTCATGATGAAGAACTTCATTATGATGATAACCCTAACTGTAACCATAACCCTAACCCTTACACTAACCCTAACCCTAACCCTAACCTTGATCCTATTCGCAATGATAAACCTATTCGTAATAATAACCCCAACCCTAATCCTAATTTTAACTCTAACCCTAACCCTAACCATAACCATAACCCTAACACTAACCCTAACCAAAATCCCTATTCGTAATGAAAACCCTAACTCCTATTCATGATGATAAATCTATTTGTGATGATAACCCCAACCCCATTCCCAATTTTAACTCTATCCTATCCCTAACCTTAACCCTAACCCTAACCCTAACCCTAACCCTAATTCCTATTTGTGATGATAAATGTATTTGTGATGATAATCTGAACACTACTACTAACCCCAACCCTAACCCTAATTATAAACCCTAAATGAATTATAAACCTAACCCTAACCCTCATTAAACACTAATTTCAATCATAAGTGTAATCAAACCTTAATGATAACCTTGAATCATAATTCTATTTCAACCCTAAACCTAACCCTAACACTAATTTGTTAAATATAGTATGGTAGTTTTAATATATTAATTTAAAAACTTATGATAAAATTTAACCCTAACTGTAATCGTAGTTGTGCCCTCAGCCCTAATTTTAACCCCTAACCTTTTTGAACCCTAACCTTAATAATAATATTAATTTAACCCTATAGCTAATCTTAATTGAACCCTAACTGTAATTAAATTCCACCTTTACTCCTAACTCAACCTCTAATTAAGTTCCCATTATATAACTTATATAACATTAAAAATAAATTCCATAAATAACCCTTATCTTTAATCAATTTTATTATATGTAACCCTAATCAAAACCTAACATTAATTGAACCTTAATTAAAACCTAACCCTAATCCCAAGTGAACGTTATTCCTAACCCTAAATGAACCTCTAAAACTTAACTAAAATGTAAGCATTATTGAAGGCTAACCCCAACACTAACCCTAACTCTTATTGAATTGTAATAGTAATTGCAACCCTATATGAACCCTAACCTTAATTGATCCTAGAACCCTCACACAAATCTAACCCTAACCCTAAATCAACCCTAATCATAACCATAATTGAACCCTGACCTTGAAAAAATGTAATCCTAGCCTTATCATTATAATAAGTTTTAGAGTTGGGGTGGGGGCCCTAGCTTGGTTGGCTAAATCTTTCTTGTAGCAGGAGGTTGGTCACAAGTTCTAGTCTCCCCCACCCCCATGGTACTGGAGGGTGTGTCGCACCAGCACCGCCGGTCACGTTAAAAAGTTTACCAGGCGCACTTGCAGTTTATAGGGGGTCGTGCTACCTGATTCCTGCAGTCTAAATAATAATAATAATAATAAGTTTTAGAGTTATAGTTAACTTAAAATAATAGATGTCTATTATTATGATAATAATTATAGTTAGGATTGTAGTTAAGGTTATAGTTAAAACATAATTTAATAACTTAACTGTATAATTATTTATAGCTAATCATTATTAATTTATTGTGAATTAAGTGTAACCTAATAATAAGTTAACTTTGATTAGAAATTAATCAAATTTATTATTATTATAATTATTAACATTAAGGTTAACTTATGATTTTGATTATTATTATTTTAATTATTAATAGTAAGGTTAACTTATTATGATTTTGATTTTTATTATTATAATTATTAATAGTAAGGTTAACTTTATTATGTAGATATTAAGTTATTAATTATAAATATATTAATTCAAATTATTTATTATGATATCCTTTCCTCGAGGCTTCATTCTTTAATGAAATTTTATTATGTGACTAGAATAGGCCACTTTGGAGAAGGATATCTCTCACAGATTTCTATATATTATTAAATAAAAATTCATTAAAGGAAAGGGGACATTACTAGGGTATGTAGGATCATGGTGCGCCAAAAAGTGGCAATATTATGGGTATTTGTAGGGTATGTGGCTGACGACTTTTTTGTCACCCAAAATTAATTAAATAGAAAGGGTTTTAGAGGAGATTCTCAACAAATATAAATTATGATTTTATTTGAATTTAATAAATAATTATTATTCATTTCTATTAGAATTATGACTAAAAGTCCTTAATAATAGGCTGATTGAAAACATCATCTATAACTTTCAATGGTATCATATTTTTGAATCAAAACATACACATTATACGCTTCCTTTTTCACATACTATAGATTACAAAAAAGAAAATTAAATTTCATCAAGTTTTGACCAAGTTAAGGTGGTTAGACAGACAAGTTTTTATATTTTCTAAAAGTTGTAATAAAAAATTCATAATTAATTATTTAATTGGAAAAAAATTACAAAAAAATATGCATCACATCCGGACATGAGTCCTCCACTTATATATAAAATCTTACAAAAAAATATTACTCATTTTATTATGGTTAGGTGGCTCTAATAAACACCTACTTATTTTTCCCCGGAATTTAAGTACTCATCGCATTGAAATTTCAATTTTCACCAAATAGATTTTATTTATTTTAAATAAACCTAGTATTTTAGAAACTACATTCAATTTTCTACAAATTCTATTCTTACATATTTTTGAAATAATATAGATAAATTATTCAAATATTTACGTCAAGTTGCCTAACACTGATTTTTTTGAATTTTTTGCCACTTAAGGGCCTATTTTTTGCACGATGATCCTGCACATACCCCTAGGCAGATGGAAAATTTTTTGGGCCCTGCCTTGTATAGTCCATGTGGCAGCCACCCATGATTTTGCAATCAACCAAAGCACCATTGCAGGATGGCGGGGAACGGCTCATATCAAAGGACAGTTGATGAACAATCATGCAAATTTGATCCACATATGGGACACGTGTTTCCCACCCGTGATATCGCCATCCTACAATTCCCAATCACAGGATGGTGTGCAACCGTTGATCTTGAAAGAATTTTGATCGACGGCAGCGCCAATTTCATCCTTCTGAAAAATAAAACATTCATTAAAGGTAAAGGGGACATTACTAGGTGGATGGAAAATTTCCTTGGACCCCACCTTGTACATTCCACATGGCAGCCTCCCGTGATTTCGCAATCAACCAAAGCAACCATCGCAGGATGGAAGGGAACGACTCAAATCAAAGGATAGTTGATGAATAGTTGCACAAATTTGATCCATAGATGGGACACGTGTCACCCACCTGCAATATCGCCATCCTACAATTCCTGATCATGGGATGGTGGGCAACCATTGATCTTGAAGGAATTTTGATCGACGATAGAGCGAATTTCATCCTTCTGAAAAATAAAACATTCATTAAAGGGAAAGGGGACATTACTAGGCAGATGGAAAATGACATAAATTTTTTTAAAAGTGTTCAGCACAGGGCCAACTAGGATTTAGGAAAATAAAACCCGCAGAGGAAATAAAATATTAAGACTAAAGGGACCAGGCCTAGATGGAACGATGGGCATAAGATGTTTTAAACCCTCTTCAACAAAGGCACCTGAAATAGATCCCGACCAAGGCATTATGTAAACACAAGGGTTTAAGATGGAGACAAAGCTAAAACCCCAGCCCTAAGAAATTTTCCAACACCATGAAAGACCAGTGACATAAGGTAAGGCATGAGTGAAACATTAG